>CM076675.1:37143419-37438419 GCA_038501925.1 Xenopus petersii
CCCCACAAAACACATATCTGCCCCTCCTCTCCACCCTCCCCCCACCCCACCAACAGAGTTATGACAGGAAAGGCTGTGTTAGAATAATAAAGCAAGACCCCATTCTGATCATCTGAGAGAGTGTGTATAATCGATCAGTATAATATAAGCTTTGAAGGATGAAAGTTTAAGTCCTGCCAGAGAGAGCCAAGATTTAAAAAAAAACTTCTTTATAATAGATAATTCAATAATCATAGTTTGTTTTTTTACCATTAGTATTAAATATGTTTACTTGTGCCAGCAAAAAAATGTGTAACGAGTAGACAGCAGCTCAGTGGTTACCATTGCTTGCTTGCAGCAAGTTCAGTTCTAAACTGCAAAGAGCTTGTAACATCTTCCCTTGTCTGGCAGGTTGTTTGACACCTGATAAAAAGTTGCCCTAGTGTGTAAATGTTATGCATTTATAGGGGCAGATTTATTAAGGCGCGAATGGCAAATTAAAATTCGATATTTTTTTTTGTTTGTGCCAAAACTCACAAAATCGAATTTAAAAGCACTAACTCAAATGTAAATTCGAATGTGAGATTTATCACATCTCGACCGTGAAAAACAGCTCTAATTCGAATATTCGCCACCTAAAACCTGCCACATTCAAGTCAATGGCAGATGTCCATTGACCAATTTGAAGATGTTAATAGCCCTCCTGACATTCAAGTTTTTTTTGGAGGAAAATTTGATTTGAGTTTCGAACATATTTGATTAGAATACGAGTGAATTTTCTGGTCATTCCCATTCGGTCGAATTGTAGACATTCAAATTATTTCCTAAATAACCGCCCATTTGAGTTGGGAGTACATTCAACTTTATTAGAGTAAACAAAAATTCACATCAATTTGAAATTCAACCTTCGATAAATCTGCCCCATATGATAAACTACACTGTTTAGGGATGGATAGACGAGCTCTGTAAAGCGATATGTAAGCATGGTCGTACTATACTAATAGGACAACATAGTTTTGAAAAATGCTTTTGTTCTAAATTTCTTTTCTGCAGAAAGCAGAATCCTGTCTTGCTTTATGCAAGGGGTTGTAGGCATACTCTCAGAGCACTTGTCTCACAGGACATGACCAGTCAATTCCATGAATCATGAAAAACTTGTGGTTTTCCTGTATTTCTAAAAAGCTCTTTAATATCAAAATTTGCCAAGTAAAAGTTGTCAAGGTGCTGTAAAAGTCAGTTGGAGGTGGACTGAACCTATTGGACCATTTTAAAAATCAGAAATACAATTAAACATTGGCTTTTAGGTTATTTGAACATGTAAATGAAAGCAGTATTTATCACTGGTTCGGACTCATGAAGAAAAAGTCAGTTTTTGTTTGTTACTCAGCTGGCTAGGGCTACATTGTTTCTGGTGTTAGAACCAAGGGGCAGATTGATCAAAATGAGAGTTTAGAGATTAATAAATAAAATAAAAGCTCATCCATGTTCTATTCATTCCTATGGGACTTTTAGAACTGAATTTATGAAATAGTGAGTTCTAACTTTCACCCATTGATGAATACAATTCTAAAAATCCCATAGGAATGAATATAACGTGGTTGAGTTTTTATTTTTTAAGCTCTAAACTCACATTTTGATCAATCTGCCCCAAAAGGTAAAAGAATGTTAGCAGCCACCCAGATGCTTTTTTCAATAGAAATTACATTTACAAATAACTTTAAAAAACACTTCATATTTGTAATTATTTTATTATGCAAAATAATTTTGGGGGAGGCTCTGGGAACCTGGTAGAAGTAAACCTAGCGCAACTGGACTTGCTGAGTAATCATTGAAGACATTTCACTACTCATCCAAGCAGCTTCTTCAGTTCAACTGACCGGTACGAGAAGTCTAGGCATATAAACTCTTCCAATAATCCAATCACAATGTTACTATTCAGAGAGGTGACAATTGAAACTCACAGAGGTTGTGAAAGCAGTGAGGTTACTGTGATAGAATTACCAAGGTGTCTTGAGAATATCTTCAATGATTAAAGGAGAAGGAAAGTTCTGCACCAAGTGATTGTATTTACCTATCTGAAACCCTGGGCCGGTGCTCCTATCAGCAGAAAACTGCACTGGCCCATGGTTAGACCAGTGAGCACTGCTTTCTTTGCACGGCTGCTTATGCGCAGTCGAACGAAAAGCCGAACTTTAACTAAAAAGTCGGCTATTTCGTTGAACTGCGCATGCGTTTGCCCCAGGAAATTTGAAGCAAGAAGAAGCTGGAGGAGGATCGATCCGTGGTGCTCACTGTTATAACCCCGGGCCGGTGCCGTTTTCTGCTGATTGGAGCAAAGGCCTGGGGTTTCAGGTAGGTAAATACAATCACTTGGTAGTGCCTAACATTTGGTACCTCCAAGTGCAGGATGACTTTCCTTCTCCTTTAAAGGAGAAGGAAAACCTCTCCTCGATCCTCTCCCCCCTCCCCTGTGTTTCCCTCCCTCCTCCCCCCTGTGCAAATGCCCCTAACTTGTTACTCACCCCTCTGCGCAGGTCCTGTCCACGGAGTTCACAGTCTAAATCTTCTCCCACACGCGTCTTCTTCCTGCTTTGACCGGCATCTTCTGGCGCATGCGCAGTAGGAACATTTACGGCTCTACTGCGCATGCGCCGAATGTCACAAAGTTTTCCGATTTCACTTTGTGACATTCGCAGTAGAGCCGTACCGGTAAATGTTCCTACTGCGCATGCGCCAGAAGACGCCGGTCAGAGCAGGAAGAAGACGCACGTGGGAGACGATGGCGTCTGTGAACTCCGTGGACAGGACCTGCGCAGAGGGGTGAGTAACAAGTTAGGGGCATTTTCCCATGGGGACAGGTAGGCCAGGGGGGAGGAGGGAGGGGGGCAACACGGGAGGGGTTTTGCGCCCAGGGGGTTTCCTTCTCCTTTAAGGTGGCCATAGATGTTAAGATTTTTAAAAGATGTTTTCGTTATCGTAAGACCAAGCTTATCCTGATATGGTCAGTTAAATGTACGATTTGTCCATCAACTAAAAAGACCATTTCAAGCATTATTGTCTAGTTGAAGCCAGGAAAACTGTGGCTAGCTGCCTGGTTGGCCCTGCAAGCAATTGGACAATGGATCGATTTCACTGTTATTGATGAAAATTTTCTAAACTGGCTGATTGATTTTCTGACCAATGTTGGATCAAAAATCATTAGGCAAGATGTTTTTATTTGAAGTTCAAAATAATCTCTGAAGTAAACAATATACAAATCTTAATCTCTTCATCTTGCTTTGCCTATCATCTTAGGTTAGAGATTCTTTGCAGCTGATAGACCACAGAATGATTGAATGCATCACAAATCAGAGAAATGTATTTAATATGCTAAATTTTGTGTGGACTCGAATATCTTAGCAGCAGTATAAAAGTTCTGTCTCTTACTCTAGTAACTTTCCCAAGGTTTTCATTTATTGCTATCATACTATGCTTAGGGGTTTACATACAGTATTTATCTGCCATAGATCTACCAATGCTGGTGTATCAGGGCAGGTAAAATTTGTAATGAAATACACAAAGCAATTTTGTAATATCAGTGACACACGCTGTGACCTTATTAATTAAAAATGTAAACAATGCTGCCTTGAGTAATATTTTGAAAGACCTGATCTCTCATGAAGTCTAGAAATTGTAACTAAGTGCAGGTATCTGTATGCCCCAAGGGCATAACATTCTAGTTACCATCGATACCATCGATACCGTAGTTGGAACCCCACCCTTTCCCTGGCTGCAATATCTACATTAAACATACGTAAGAGTATGACACACGAGATAACCAAAGAAGCAAGGATAAAATTAGATCTTACCGAATTTGAGTCCACACTCACTGAACATTTCCTCACACAGCCAAACAAGTTCTGGCTTTACAGCTGTTGTGATATACAGTATACTGTATATATATGTTCCTACAAATGTGGGGCTAACCCCATTTCACAAATGTTTGTTTCAAATATTGAATCTAGAAGTCATTTAAAAAATACTGCATGTGTTTATATGTGTGTATAGATGTGTGCATATTTAGCCAAAAAGAAAATGAGTGAAACCAGATGCTTTGCAATAGCAAAATACATATTATTAATGTGATAGTGATATCGCTGCTTCATGTAACTCACTGCCATAAATCTACAGTTATGTTTTCTCTGTCACAATGATTGATTGTTATTATGTAAGTAAATGATAATATTTAAATAAAGCAGTGCATTATATTATGCCACTGAATTTTGTCAGAATGAATCAGCTTCTAAATTATTTATTCATCTCTACTTGCAGAAGAATTAAGTCCTGATATGTAGGCTCAGAAGCATCTTTTAAATGACGAATATTTTCTTCTCATGTCCCATGCTCTTCTACTTAATCAGTCTTGAACAACTAACTACGTGTACAGTTATATTACATACATAATTGTAAAATGTAGAGATGTAGTAACTGTATGTGTCTTGTTCAATATAGTTAAAGGATATATTACGTTTGCATGTGTTAAAGACACTGATAGCTGCACACCAAGGCCAACAAAAAACACAAAATTATAAGGCCAGATTTTCATGATTATAGTCTATAAATTCTCCTTCTAAATTCACATTTGCGATGCTGGTACCAATGATTGCCAATACATTTTTTATGTAAATTGGGTGCAAGTTGCAGCTAAGGTTTTGTAATTGTGTCACTTGTGTGCGGCATTAAAGCAGCATTGACATGTGATACTTTGGGGCTATTAATGCAACCCGGAGAGGAAGTTCTGCAATTACGGTACCTTCATTTTTAGGTTGGTAGTAGCTCCAAGGTCCCCCAGTGTTAGTAGCAACTTTGCACAAGATTTGTCAGAGCAGACTGGATGGACAGAATTGTGCTTAATACATCTATAGCAGGGGTGTCCAAACTTTTGACTCACCGGGCCACATTGGAAAAAGAAAAATTGTCTGGGGCCACATATGAAATACACAAACACGTTTGATTTGTAAAAGTAAAGGAAATACACAGAAAAGAACTACAATGCCAGTTGGATAACCAGATGGAGCTATACACTGGAATATGGGACAACTGGAAATTAAATAGACTTATTGTTATATTATTATTACTAACTGGGCAATGGGCAGAGTCCCTCCTCCTCCTATATCCTTTGCGACATGACGTTTCCCCCGCAACCAAGCAGGGCCGCATTCATATGCATCCTGGGCCGCATGTGGCCCTCGGGCCGCAGTTTGGACACCCCTGATCTATAGAGAAATGCAATGAACATGTTTGGACATAGGGACCTTTATTGAATGGCACCAATAAGCACCACTTTTGCATCCATTTTAGCAGGACCACATGGTTGTAAATGGCAGCTTATTGGCCCTTGTATGGGGCCCTCCAACGGGCTTCCCCATATCTGGCCAAAAGTAGGGCAGACGTTGATTGGGCAGGGTTAAAAATCCAGTCGGATTGCAGACCGCATCTGTTTGTTGATGTGGTCCCACAGTCCTGCATTATGATCTGATCGTTAGGCCCACTATCAGATCAGTCCGATAACGCCCACCTCAAGGTGGGCACATCAGGAGAGAGATCGCCAAACGAGCGGACCTCTTTGTGTATGGCCACCTTTACAAGCAAATCACTGCCTTTTTGCTCATGTAAAAGGGAACCCAGCAGTTTAAATTCCGAACTGGAGGGCAACACAAAAGAACTTCCAATCAGTGGTCAAATCTCACATAAAATGCATATACTGTAAAACATTATCTTTTGATTTAAATCATCCCTTCAGATATTTAGAATTTACATACAAATAGAGAGACAAAAGAATATGAGAGATGATAAATACTTCATAGTAGAATAGATAATATATAACCAAGTATACAATACAATGCTGCCTGTTTGCTTGTCCAAAATGCAAACTGCTAATATAGTTTGTTGTAATTATAGTGATGTATTTGAGCTTCAATTTGTGAAGCCAGCACTGTCTGCATTGACTTTTTTCAATGAAAGAGAGGAGAGCACTAAAACGTAGATTAACTGCATGTGATTATTTATTATTCATGCTGCTTTACACTACATGTTTCGGGCAAGTGGTGTCCTTTCTCAAGTGTGTCTGCATTGAATCAGACCTGAAAAAAAGAAAACTTAAAAACATTCCTGTTGCATAAATAATATAAAACATCCAGTATGTATTCACAGATGTTTGGGCATGATTTATAAATATTCATCTAAATGGTCTCATATTTCTTGTAGACATTAAGATATCTTATGCTGCATTTAACAGCAGAATATGGTGTTGCTTTAGACAATGTTGTCCACACCATATTCTAACCACCCAAATTGTAAAGACATGTTGATTTGGCACAATAGCCAACAGGGTAGGACTGAGGGGCCCGGGGCCCACCGGGGCTGCAGTCCTAAGGCCCCCCCTGCTGCCCCCATTGCACCAGCGTGCTGCGGCGACCAATGTTTTTGCCGGCAGGAATAAGCCTCTGCATCGCGATTCTGGAGGCGGATCTGGGCCGGCTAGGCCCACAAGAGCCAGGGGGCCACCGGGTTTTTTCCCGGTGTCCCGCCGGCCCAGTCCGACCCTGATAGCCACCACCACTTGGGTTGAAAACCATTTACATGCACCAATGTTTTTAGGCAAGGTGAATTTTGCATTTTGATTCAGTAAGGGTAGGACCACATGGACGTTCGACACAATCTGACACTGAACTGAGCAAACTGACCTGTCAACACCAGTCTGTTCAGACTAGAAGAATATAAAGCATGGAGCTGAAGTTTATTATAGCAGTGCAATACCTTAAAACTGGCCATAGATGCAAAGATCCGATCGTTTGAATCCTCGAATGATTGGACTTCCCCATCTCCAGACCTGCCACTAACCTTTGTGATCAAATAAAGTAGAAACAGAACAGATCAGCTGATGTTCTGCTCGTGCAGCAATCGTACGAAAGTTATGTCCGACAAAAGCTAGTGACAGTCTCCCACTGAAAATTGTCATACATCGGCCATACATGCAGATTAGATCTTTGTGTCTATGGCCAGTTTAGGGTGAAGACACATGGGCGCAAATTCACTAACCTGCGGAGTTGCGCTAGTGCAGGCTTCGCCGCACTTCGCCAGGGCACCGCTAATTCACTAAAATCCAAAGTTGCGCTCAGGGAGCGAAAGGTAGCGAAGTTGCGCTAGTGTTAATTCGTCAAGGAAATTGCAGTTACACTAGTGATGCCTAATTTCCATACGGCACCAAGTTAAAGTACAATGGACGTATATGTAGCAGCAAATACATTACACTACACAAGCCTGCGAAAGCTTCATAAAATAAAATAGAGGTGTTATATTGCCCTACACATGTGGCCACTGTATAGTTTATGTGTATAAGTTTATATTTTAGGAAATGTAGGGGGGAAGGAGGGTACCCCAAAAAAATTTACAATCTTTTTCAGCCTATCACCCTTAAAAAAGGAAAAGACGCCAGCGTTTTTTGGGACTTAGAAACAATTTGAACTTTTTTTGAAGCAATCCCTGTCTACTCAATTGCACTTCGCCTGGTCTGAGGTGGCAAAGGCAAGTCTGGTGCAAGAGGTAATGTTCAGTAAAATGCGCAAGTTAGTGAATTACCATAGTAACGTCCCTTCGTCATAGTGCAACTTCGCCTGACGTAAGGGTGCGAAGTAGCGCTAGAGTAGGTCCACTTCGCTAGCGAGTTTACCGTGAAGTAATGAAATGACATCACGCTGGCGAATTTGCGCTAGCGTTAGGTGCTTCGCACTTTAGTGAATTTGCCCCATGGAGTTACTAGTATTAGCTACATATCACGGCTAAAAAATGCCAGAAAATACCCATACCATGACAAGTAGCTGCTTCTAGTAGCTTAGTGTGTCTTAGGGTAAGGTCACACTGGGGGACATTTGGGGAGATTTAGTCGCCTGGCAACTAATCGCCTCGTCTTTGCGGTGACCAATCTCCCTGAATGCCTTCCCTCACTCTTGCGCTGGCTAAAATGAAAAATCACTGGCGCTAAGCACACGCGGCGATTCATTTTCCGAAGTTGCCTTGCGAGGAACATGTCTGAAATAGAACCATAGTAAATGGCTGCACATATTGATAAATTACCGAACGCATTATATACAATTTCATTTTTAATGCTTTTTAAGACCTGCTTATTTTGTGAAAGAAAATTATGTTGTGTGTCTTTTAAAGGGATTCTATCATGGTTTTTATGGTGCAATGTTTTATTAAATTACACTGTACATTGCAAATAATTCATTATAACATTTAAACATTTGTTCTTGAACCAATAAAAGTTGTAGTATTGGTGTGTAGGCAGCCATTTCAGGTAAGAGCCAGAAATTCACACTGCTATTGCTTTCATAAAAGCTATTGTTTTTAGGGATGCACCGAATCCACTTTTTTGGATTCGGCCGAACCCCCGAATCCTTCACGAAAGATTCGGCCGAATACCGAACCAAATCCGAACCCTAATTTGCATATGCAAATTAGGGGTGGGAAGGGGAAAACATTTTTTACTTCCTTGTTTTCTGACAAAAAGTCACGCAATTTCCCTCCCGCCCCTAATTTGCATATGCAAATTAGGATTCGGATTCGGTTCGGCCAGGCAGAAGGATTCGGCCGAATCCGAATCCTGCTGAAAAAGGCCGAATCCTGGCCGAATCCCGAACCGAATCCTGGATTTGGTGCATCCCTAATTGTTTTTCCTACTCAATGTAACTGGAGGAGCTTTGGTTGGAATTGGTTATTTTACTATTGAGTGCTATTCTCATATCTACCACTAGATGTGAATTGGAAGCATTTTTAGCAGTGCAGGTTTCTGAATGCTGCTATCTTGTTACCTTCCCATTGTTCTACTGATGGACTCCTGGGGGATGTAAAGGGAGGGGTGATATCACTCTAAATTACAGCACAGCAGTAAAAAGTGACAGAAGTTTAACAGAGCACAAATTACATGGCTTGGGTACTTGGGAAACTAAGAACATGTCTAGCCTCATGTACATCAAATTTCAAAATTAAATATGAAAAAAAATCTATTTGCTCTTTTGATAAATGGTTTACAAGGCAGGATTCTGTTGTAGGAGCGCTATTAATTGGTACATTTTGAAAAAAAAAAACATGTTTCCCTTTAATTTAGTGCACTAGTTCCACTAAATGCATGTAAACATCAGGATGGGCATATTGTTCTGGATTTTTCTCTCTTGATTATCAGGATAACAGTGGTGAGTACTGTTCATGAGAAGCTATGACTTAGTGAGAAAGACTTTTCAAATGCTATAGATTTAACAAGAGACAATTAAGCAGCACTTTAGAAATGCAGTTCCAATGTAATCTTTATTTACAGTAATTATTTTGTTTCCACGATGAAGTCTAAACAACTGTTAATTCCTCCCCATATTTTTGTAAAAATGTATTGTTAAACATTTTAGACATATAGACAGATAAAATAAATGGAGCAAATTAAATGTGTGCACAAAAATTATACAACTATGTTCTTGTCACGCCTTCATTTTTCTGCTGTGTTTTCTTAGGTATATTTCCAATGCATCCTGTATTTTTCATCACTTGCAAAACCATATCCTTTACAGGGAATAAACTGCTGATATTCATGATTTGTTAATTTTTTTAATAGTGAAGACAGACATCTTTGAAATAGTGATGACAGTGAATAATATTCTGAAAGACAGAAGGCCCAAAAGGATACCATTTAAAGCTTATTATACTGCTTCACAAAATGAAAACAATGTATACATTTACATGTAATATCAACACAGCTTTGTTCAATATATATTGCTTGGAAACATGAATGAATGTCTCCTTAATAATGCCATATTTCGTATACATTATTATTTTTGCTAAGGTGGCGATATACAGCTGTCTTTAACAAGAGTCAAATAGTGCTTGTGTTGAAAATGTGTTCTGCCTTTTCTACTTAGCTAAAACATCTGTTACTCTTTATTTGTATTAAACTGTGCAAACAGAAGACAGTTTTGCTTATATCGTTACCCTCTTCCACTGAAATCAGCAGAGTTAGTGTAAGATTTGGGTACTTTGGGAGAACTGAAGCACTTCTAACCAGTAGGGATGTAGCGAACCGCCGACAATGTGTTTGCGAACGCCGTTCGCGAACACCGGCAAAAAATGCGAACAGTTCGCGAACAGTTCGCGAACTTCGAACATCCGAAAATCGTTCGATTCGAACGATCGAAGGATTTTAATCGTTCGATCGAACGATTTTCGTTCGAATCGAACGATCGAAGCCATTGGATCGAATGATTTCATTCAATCCAATGGCTTTGATCGTTCGATTCGAACGAAAATCGTTCGATTTTAGCGATCGAATGGTCGAACGATTTTGACGCGAACGCCTATTGGCGAACGTCGCGCGACGTTCGCGAACTTGCGGCGGACGTGAACAGTCGAAGTTCGCGCAAACTAGTTTGCCGGCGAACAGTTCGCTACATCCCTACTAACCAGCAGCTTCATCCCATTGGAAAGTGATCTCTGCATGACAACACTAGAGTCTGTCATAGGCAGTGGACCATGGTTTTTCAGGAATATTCTCATTCTATAGGAAAAAGATGTCCAATAAGGACTGTCACAAGTCCACAGCTCGATATGTGCCCTAACAGACGAGGAGATTAGTCGCCTCACGATTAATCTCCCCTAGCGCAGACAACTAATCTTCTCTGAATGTTTTCCCATCTGCAATAATGTAAATCGTTGGTCGGAAAGCATACCAGTCGCTTCAGCTTTCCAAAGTTTCCTTGCAAGAAAACTTTGGAGCGATTTTGGAAAGCTGAAGCTTCTTTTATGTTTTTCCACTGGTGATTTACATAATTGCTAATGGGAAAGCATTCAGAGATTAGTCACCGACGCTAGAGGAGATAAATTGCAGGGGAATAAACTCCTCGTCTGTCAGTGGCCTAAGAGACTACTCTATCTATGACAGCCCTTCCACCTATATGTGTTTTCATCTAAAAATAAAGCTAAAATGAGCGCCCCTACCTTTCCCCACTTTTGTTAGCCCCACCACTGGCTCTGTCTTGCCACAAGTGCTGGTTTCTAAGACAGACGAGTTATACAGGGAGTGTAACTGAGAGGTTGAATTTGACTAAATATCTCCACATCTCACACTTGCTCTGAAGTCATCAAGACAGGTTTAAATGCCCATTGAGACTGCTCTTCAGTTGCATTGATCTAAGGGAAGTGTCCATGCAGTACTAATGTTAAGGAGCCTTTCATATAAAAGGTAATTTATTTTGGTCTTTGCCTCTGTATTGTGAAACAAGTGCTCTAAATCTAAAGTGACTCATCCCGATTGCCCACAAGTGGATCTTTACCAGTGGAGAAAACTACCAAACCACCAAATACTTCCAGTGCAGGCTGAGTTTGACATAAATAGTAACTACCTGTCACTGCATACACAGGGTGACCTTCAACCTGAAAACTCTATAGTGTGCATTTTTAAACCAGAATCCACCCCTGGTGTGCAGTGATAGGTGTTGCTTGTTTATTCCTTTACATTCTCCATGCTGCTAGTCCTGACTCTTGAAACAATGTAGTAGAAATCAACTAACAGAAAGGTGAAAAGAAATACTGCTAGTCCTGATTCTTGAAAATATGTAGCAGAAATAAGCTGCTTAACAAAAAGGTATAAAGGAACACTGCTTTTGATGTAAGTTATATTGTCTTAAAGACATTTGATATTGAAGGAATGTTTCTTAGAATTTCATTTTCCTGGGAGGACAAATTACGTTTACTTTAATATGGAAGTAATCCAAGCAACTGTGAAATGTGGAGGGTGAATTATTTGCCGTTCTATTTTGCCTGACAGCTGGTTGATAGAGTCAATGACCCCCAACAAATATGAATGAGTTAGATTTATGGGGATCTAGATTTTTATTGCCATTTCTTTTTTTAAATGGCTTCTTTTTAATTCTTTTTTTTTTTTTAACTAATGCCTTCTTCTTCTATTGATACCTCATTCAAACAAATGTCTGGTTGCTAGGATGTTGCCATTCACCAGGCAATGCAACAAGATACTCATGCTGAAATGATTTGCAATAATGTCATAATTAGAATGCAAGTTGTTATCTGCATGTGTTTGAATATGAAGGGATTTGTTGTTCTTTTGGGTCTACAACTTATTAAAGTCTTTAAGGCCTATCCACATATCCAGCTTGGATCACTCTCAATTATCACTGAATCATAATTAAATTAAGTAAATATATATATGGAATTGTATATGTGGAATTGGGTTAACCTGGTAGAAAGGGAAAAAAGGCTTAAGGGGCTAGTGGCATAGAGGTGGCTAGGTAAGGGAAGTAGGGTGTGCTTATGTTATGTGGGAACCATATGAATCATAGTGACCAAAATGCTGTGGCTGCTGACAGCTGCTAACCTTTCTTATGAATATGGAGCACTCCATCTATGGCAGATGCTTCTGCTACTAGGTGAGAATGAGCTGGAAATGTCAGGAGCATCTGCCATAGACAATATATTTCCCTATTAAGATAAATGGCCATTGAGTGATATAACTTAAAATCCATAGAGCAGCTCATTTTATTCCTGTTCCTTAATCTCTATCCATTGCAAAATTCACACCTTGCCTCAAATTGTTTGCTTCATTAGTCCCTGAAAGAAAACTGCATTGAATAGCTGCAAACCTCAGAGCAGATCTAAGGGACACGTGCCAACCTCCTGTATCCCTGCCCCACTCAGCCCTGGACTTTGAGTCTCTGTTGTAAAATGTTATTTATTTAAATGTCTAGGCACATATGTGCCGCTGGGTCTGTTTGGGTTTAATATTACCATTAACCAGTCTTTGTTGTCTTTTATTTTAGTTGTAAATGGAGCATATCCAAAAATGATTGTGGCTTATTGAATATGGTCAAAAGTCCTTTATACTGTCACGGCTTAAAATGATACAAACTATTTTATATTCATAAATAATACAAGAAAAGGAATCTTACCTTTCAAACTATTTATACAGTAAGTATTACTGTCATGTTAGCATTAATTTATATTGCTAAGTAATACATGCATTGTCCATGAAACTCTAAATTGCTTATTCCTCACTTCTGCTGTTCCCTGTAGGAGCTGTGCTGTCGCACATGGCTGAACAATCTTGTACATAATCATGACATTGGCGGGGGTCATTAATCTGACCCCTTAAAGCAATTGTCTGGGGCTAGACATGCTGCCCCTGTGAATATGCTAAGTCTGTTCCCAAGAAGCAATTGTCCTGTAAGCAATTGCTCTTTCTTTTAAAGGAAGACTTCCATCAACTGCTTAAGCTTACTACATAACAATAGAAGCCTATTCAAGTACTTATTGGGAAATTTCAGCACTTGTATGCCATGTGATTTTCCCATGAGATGATGTGCACAACAATTGTCTTGTGTGACAGCTTTTCCGCAAATACGCCATGATCAGCAGAAACAACCGAACAAGACAATAAATGAAGAGCATGGCTGGGGGTGGAAGAATAATGTGCAAATATATTGTAAATTCTGGGGTTGGAAGAATAATGTGCAAATATATTGTAACTTCTGTGTCTGTCTGGCTAGAGGAGAGTACTAGCAAAAGTTGCCCTAATGTCATCATAAAATACTAAAGCCAGATTTAAGGGGTTGCTTTATAAAAAAAAAAAAAAAAAAAAAAGAAAACATCCTGGAAACAAGACCTTGACTTTTTTAAGGGTTTGCTGAACAGTGTGAAGATGGCCATGTATATTTTGTGGCATGTACCATATGTAATTTTCAATATTACAGAATTGTATTGTAACAGATTCAATAATTTTTAGCTTCTAAATATAATCAATTAACAATTCTGTAAATAATCAATTTACTCTTCACTTTTCCCTTCTCAGCATTCCCCTTTCTGTCTCTCTTCATTCTCTTCTCATGCAGGAGTCAGAGTCAGATTTTGATTGACAGTTAGATCTAATATAGCTTTTAGGGGGGCTCCCATTCCTAGCGGATTTATTAGAGCTAACTCAGATAACTAATGTCAGCACACAAAACCTAACAAAATAACTGACACCGGCAGAAATCCTGCATGAGTGATAGGGAGGTATATCTGGTTGATGCTGTACACAAAAGGAGTAATTCACGACAAAAACAGCATTAGGCAGGCACCAATCCAGAACATCCAACAGAAATAGAATCTATAAGCCAAAAGTTGAATATAAAAATATAATACTATTTTACACTACATCTAAAAGGATAAAGCCTGACACGTTTCGTGTCACGCAAGGACACTTAATCATAGGCTAATTTTCTTGAAATACACACAAAATATTTAAAGGAAAGAGAGCCAATAAGAGATCACTAAGGCGGAGCTAGTAAAATTGCCTAAAGGTATAATTGTCTCTAGTAGTCTTTAGGCAATTTTACTAGCTCCGCCTTAGTGATCTCTTATTGGCTTTCTTTCCTTTAAATATTTTGTGTGTATTTCAAGAAAATTAGCCTATGATTAAGTGTCCTTGCGTGACATGAAAAGCGTCAGGCTTTATCCTTTTAGATGTAGTGTAAAATAAAATATTATATTTTTATATTCAACTTTTGGCTCATGGATTCTATTTCTGTTGGATCTTCCAGATTGGTGCCTGCCTAATGCTGTTTTTGTCGTGAATTACTCCCCTATGCTGAAGGTCTGGGGCATGAGCACCCGGACCCAACTTGGAAAGCGGTAAGCTTATCCTAATGATTCAATGGATTTATGCTTTTGTGATAATGTGGTTTATTGCACAAAAGGAGTAGCCCACGTGAACTGTGGGAAGTTGTGGAGCATAATGACAAGTAAGTTTGGTAAATTGTTTATATAGACTTTAACACAGTCTAAATGTAGTTTGTTTAATTCAATCTTTAAAAGTGTATGCCCAAATTAAAAAATGGCACAAAAGATATATTTTGCACACATAACCAAAAACAAATCTATAGGGAACACTGGCCCCTAGTTACTATATTATCTTGGTATAATATATCTTTATTTCAGGGTCAAGTGCTATATGCAGTTGGACGTGGTCTTCCTCAAGAAGGAGGCTGCAATGCATTGAACATATTGATCTGATGGATACATGTCTGGAATGGATGGTCATGTATAAAAACAGTTCCACCAGCTGCACCAAACAGATGTAGAGATACAACAATGGAATGCTTTGTCTGGTTGTGATTAATATATAATTAAGCAGAAGTTGGATCCCATCCCCCATTAATCCTAAAGACTATAGAATCATTAAGATGAGTCCAGAGACCTCTGATCTCTAGTTTCCAGGGACCTGAGTTTGGAGCGTATTTGCCTATCTATTTATTGGTCGTGGCCATTATATTGACCTATTTCCTTACTGTGTTTTGGGCAGTATTATGCCTTGTTTAATTATTAAGGTGAGGATTTTGCCCTAGTGTCATCATTAATTCTGAGAATTGTATTTTGTTCTCATTAGGGTATAATAATTTTATAGTCTAGTTCTGGAAAATAAATATGTTTCTAAGTCCCCAGTAATTTCTGTTATTAGCTGGTACCCAATTTCTTTTGTGCATCATTTCTATTGACAATACATTATTTTCATGCAAAAAAGTAATCCAGGCAAGTAGAATGTGTTAATTGTTGCATGGGACATAGATCAGGAAACAGGCAAAACCAGAAATATTCTAAATATATACGTTCTCTCATATTTAACCAAGTAAATTTTTTTCTTAAATTCTTGCAATGAAAATGACATTGCCAACTTACCAGTGCCAGGTCAATGAGCCATGGCAGGAAAGAGGCAGTGGGGAAGGTCCAATAGGGCTATCAAAGAAGTATAGATGGTACAATTGTAGGAAGTCCTGTCATTGCTGAATATATTGATGTTATGTAAATCCATGTTATTAATAATAATTATCATCATGGTAACTGAAATAGCCCTGAATACTACTTTATTACCATTCAGTGCATTCCAAGGGGGCAATAAAAGTTCACATTGTAAGGTCCCAGAAGAAAAAGTTGGTTTCTAACGAGGACCAGTGGCAATGCTACCTGAAAACGAATGATACAACCCTACAAGGGATGGTTACAAGGGAGCAACAAAAGTTCACATTGTAGGGCCTTAGAGGAAAAAGTTTGTTTCTATTGAGTGCCAGTGGCCTAAATACAGGTTGGTGTGATCACACCTGGGCCAACCTTACCTGCCAGAGCTTCTATAAGTCTTAATGTGGGTGGCAGAGTAGATGGAGATCTGGCGGTGAGATAGTCTTAGTGCAAATCCTCCTTGTATCTAGATATGCCAATGATGAGGGTCCTGATAATGCATGCAGGTCAGGCCCGGACTGGCAATCTGTGGATTCTGGCAAATGCCGTATGTACTTCTGTAATATGCAATAGAAAGTCCCTATTTAGTGGGCTGGTGTGGGGCTGTTTTGGCCTCTATGTACTGGAAATGCCAGGGCCTGTTTTGAATAACAGTCCGGACCTGATGCAGATTTACAACAGCAATGTTTTGTAATCCCACTGAATAAATTACTCTATATATATTGGCTGGTGAGCACTATCCACCTGTTTTTATATATCAGTGTTACCTATCCCATGAATGAATACAACCAATAATATTTAATCAATGAACAGTTATTTGTTTATGAACTATGAATACATTGCAGGCTGAGTCTGACTGGGCCTTTGAAATTCTGCAGACAGAAAGGCAATGAATGAGAAATCACTGGGGATAACTGCAGATTTAGAAGAGAAGCTTTCTGCTCATTCATTTGTGTTTGTGTGGGACAAAAAAAAAAAAGACAGACTTCCTGCTTGCTGCTTCACTATGATCTCTTTATTTGTATCAGGATTATTTAATTATTTCTTAAATTGTCAGCCACTGTTTGGACTTCGCTTGATGAACAAAATAATTTTTTATACGTAGAAATATAGTTAAGTATAAGCTCGGGACTTGGAGTGTACAGTTAAGAAAGTGTAACTCCTGTTTGTGTCCAAGGGTTAACTACGCTTAATTGTTTTTTTTATTATAAATGACGAACAATGGGGGAAGACAATTCAGTGACGCAACACAAAGAACAGGTAATGCAGCTTTTGCCAGATTATAATTATTATTATTATTATTATTATTAATACATATGTATAAAGTTTAATATACAATCTCAGGCTGAAAATGGCCTTTCCATACTAGGAGGGTTCTTGAGGAGAGGCAGATTTACATTTGCACTAGTAAATGTTGTGGTCCCACTCTGACTCCATCCTCTGACACTCCCCTTTGCAGAAGAGGTGCCAAGCCTATAGATTCTTGGTGCATGCCCAGTGTTATATTAACCTTCTTATCAGATGTTGACAAAATAATCTGGCAAAGGTTGAGTCTTCCCTGCTAAGAATAGTGAGCCATTAAAGTGGGTCTCTGATGTAGCATATTTTTTTATTGTTTTAACGTTGCTTAAACTTTTACCTGTGCTGACTGCAATGACCAGTTGTTCTTGCTCTGTAAACCGCTTCAGACTATATTTTTTAATCATTTCTTTTGTGTTCACGTTTGCACTCTTGTACAAAAAGTAGCTCTATATAATTAATTTTGTCTCCTAGCCCTCACCTCTCATATACTGCATGTCATATCAAGACTGGAATGGGTGAACTCGTTAACCCTATATGGCAGATTTACTAAAGGGCAAAGTGGCTAAAGCGACTTTTCACCAGAAATCCCATCCGAAGGGACATCGCCAATTCACTAAAAGACGTAGACAATTTGCTAGCGAAAGAAACCGTCGCTAGCGTTCATTGAACTCTATTGCCAGGCGACTTTTCACTCTGCCAAATGGCCGTTGCTTCGCAAATTCACTAAATTGCGGATTTTACTAAATGTTACCTCTTTCGCCAGAATTCCCGTTGCCACCTCAGACCAGGCGAACTGCTGAAGCAAAACTACATCTTCCTCAATCTGATGACATCTGTAAAAAATGTAAAAAACGCAGGCGACTTTTCGATTTTTAAAGCAGGATTCTGTAGTAAAAAATAAAAACGCAAAGAGACAACTATATAACTATATATTTAGTTATAGTTCAACATATCCCCACATACAAACTTACACTCACAGGATAAAAAAAATAGTAGTCGCAGATAAATTCAGATAATCTGTCTGTATGTTTCGCTCTCTGTCTCACTCTGTGTGTGTTTAGTGCTGAGAACCAGTCCTGTGCCGGCAATCGGTCCCTCTATGGTCCAGATTTCGAGCTCTCTCGGTTCACACTTGTTCTTGGAGCAGTTTCAGGCATACAGACTCCTCATTCGTTGCAGAACTGGAAGAGGGAGGATGTGTCATACAGGCGGCTGCTATAGCTGGAGTTTTTTGTACTACAAATTTCTCTATATTTGGAGCGGGAATACTCTATTGCCAAAAGCTGCAGAGCGGGGAAGTGAATATGAAACAAGTGGTGAACCCTATTAACCTCATCTTCAGAAGCTCCGCAGGTGTTAAATTGATGTTTAAAGCAGGATTGCCTTAATATTAAAGATTTTTGTGTGTACATTTTTTTAACACATTTGATGGGCTTGCCACATATATTTTAGGATGGGCTCATGTCTAGGGCATTAGAGGAGCTTTTATGTCTTTATTAAGCTCCCTTGTAAAATTGTAATAAAAATTGACCACTTCAAGCATTTACACCTCTAAAAAAGACGTGTATATGACTTTTATGTGCCCCCCCTATTCAAATTGACAGAAGCGTAATATTACTAGCAAATTTTCGATAGGCACAAACGAACGCTAGCGAATCTTTGCTATGAAATGCTCGCACTGAAGAAGTATCGCTTGCGAAAAGTCGCCAGCGTTTGGAGCCCACAACGCAACCTCACGTTTAGTTTAGAATTAGCGTAGTGGTAACAATTTTGCACCTGGCAATGTGGTTGAAGTGTGCAAAGCGGTCACTGCCTACAATTGTCCTTTAGTGAATCCTCCCCTATGTGTTTCTGTAAAAACGGAACAACTCCACTGGAGACCTTATATAAATGTAAGGACAGAACATCCATAAATTGTTTTGAAGGCTTTCTGGACCACACAGAAGTACAGCCACCCTGTAGTTATTACATATACTCAAGTGAAGCAAGGGCTACACATTTCATTAGCGGGCCGTGAACACTAAAGGAGACTATTTTGGGTTGATCCTTAGGCTTATATTGTCTTTATTTTCCTTCTCTGACACTATACATATATACATGGGCTATGTATTTGTAAGAATAGTTTAGGCATCTAAATAAATCGCCAATTAAAGTGTGCACTATGGCAACTTTGCTGAATGCAATCGTTTGTTGCCTTTTGTTTTTCGGAGACATATTTGTTTTCACAAGCTTTACTATATTGTGAAACTATTTTTCCTTCTTATTTTGTCATTTTAGTATCCGTAATGTAGTGCAACCCCTAGTATTTAAACCACTCTTTATGTTAGGTTGTTTGTATTTTCCTTCATTGTAATGAACTGGCATGACTTAAGTCAGTAAAATTATATATTTATGAGACACCCTACAGCTATATTAAATTTACTGCATCAATAAAGTTATCAGACCTAAACAAACATTTTTACTTTATTGGTTTATGTAGCAACTCTGAATATAAAACTATTTTTACTGGTGCCCTTTTGATTTAGTGGAAAACACTGTAATAACTTTCAGCATTATTTCTTTCTGTATACATTCTAGTAAAGGTCATAATATTCCACATAGACATCTAGTAAGAAGATTCCTGTGACTGGGCATAACTTAATTACTTACAGGTCAGCTTCCCATTTATTAAATGGCAAGCAGTTTCAGGCTGCAGTAGAATACATATAATGCTACTCTGTGAAACTGTTGATACTACATTTTCTTTGTCTAAAAAGAAACAAAGAAAAAGGACTTTGTTAAGAATGGTGTCACATTTCGTTAGTAATTGTAGAGATATTTTTATGGGGAGAAAGTAAATAATAATGGGGAGGCAAAGTATGAGAGGAAATGCAAATAGAAAGAAATTCATAGGAAAGAGAAAGGAAAAAAAGAGCATAACAGAGAGAATAAGGAGGGAGAACTAGGAGGAATGTGTATGAGCTAGCAACTGTCTATACCTCATCTACATTGATATTTAAGTATAAAGAGCTAATGTGGGGTATTTATACTTTAATTTTCTGTATATAGCTCTTAATGTATGCCTTAATCTTTTGAAAAAAAATCTTTCCAAAAAAAATATCAAGGAATTCTGGAAAAACACAAACTTTTAAACCTAATAATTTTAGATCAGATTTGGCATCAATGCATCAAGCAAAGGAACATAAACGTTTAAACTGCATACCCAGCAGTAAATCCATAAATATAAAATATGATTTTTGTTTTAGAGTGTTATATTATTTAATGTGGATCAGCACTTGACTTGGGGCACGGTTTGCTCTAAAAAAACCAGAAAAACAATTTATAGAAAAGAATCCACAAGGAAAGTTTTAATTTAATTCTACTTCTATATCTCATAAATGCTCCCCTCCCTATGATTTCAGACTTTTAAAACCCTTTCATGGGGCTCCAGGGATTGAGCATGTAGGCTACATCCAAGATTGCCTCATCTTTGCAAAGATATTTATTGGTTACTGCAAGCTTACCTACTAGCTTGGTTTTTAACTTTTATTTGAATTTAGTGCAAAACATAAATACAAAAACATGCTAAAAAATGAGTTCATTTGTTACCGCTGTTTTTTTCTCATGTCTTTCACAGTTTTGTTTTATTTGTTACATTTATTTTAATTTGATTGAACAATTTTCACAAAAGTTTCAAGAGGGTCACTGTAAAATGTGTGAGTAACCACCACGTACTTTGTGTATTTTTTTTTTTTTTTAAAAATTTCTGTGGCCATGCAAATAAATACATTTTGAAAGTGTATCATTTTAGAAGTTTATAGTAACTTTCTTATTGCATAAACCAAGGATATTCTGAACATATTTATCTATGCATTTGTGTTTATTTGCATAAGCAAAACCCAAAATTGTTAATCTGAGAAGGAAGAACCTCTATAGTTAGTTTAGTATAGGTACTATATGTGTGTATGTACAGTTTATCAGGGGTAGGCAGAAGAGGCAGTTGCCTAGGGCACAATGATCAGGGCCGGACAGGGAGTAAAAATCAGCCCGGGCCAAAAAATCAAAGCAGCCCACATGTAAACACACATATATTTGGGTAAAACTGCAAAAATTATGTACATAAAGAGCTGCCTTTCTCGCTTAACTGTAATTAATGTAAAATATTACAGTTATTAATTTATTATTATTACGTTACAGTACAGTAAAATATTCTTTACTGACACCACACAAATCTAGTGTGTCCTTATTAACCATTTTGTTGATTTGCCATTTATTATAAGCCCTGAACATCTTATTTAAAAATTACAAGGATTCAATAGTTTACCATTACAGTAGGTGGTACATTACTTCTTTTAATATGCAAGTGATACTCAGAATTCCCTGTATAACTCTGCAGCCTTGTGCCTTTATATGGTCACAGAACTCCTCAGTGACTTCTAATATACTTATCATTTAACTTATCATTTAGAGTAGGGGGTATGAGTAGTTTGACACTAGTCATATTAAACCATATACTGTAATTCAACGGTGTAGAACCACATTACTTAATCAAAATATCACATGAATTCACCTTCAAACTGGACTTCTAGAAGTGTGTTGCAAATTGAAATTGTATATAAGGGCAGGGCCATTTTAAAGGAGAACTAAACCATAAAAGTGAATGTGGCTAAAAACGCCATATTTTATATACTGAACTTATTGCACCAGCCTAAAGTTTCAGCTGGTCAATAACAGCAATGATCCAGGACTTCAAACTTGTCACAGGGGGTCACCATCTTGGAAAGTGTCTGTGACACTCACATACTCAGTGGGCTCTGAGCAGCTGTTGAGAAGCTAAGCTTAGGGGTCATTGCAAATGATAAAACAGAAAATGAGGTTGGTCTGTAATAAATGCTCATGCTACAGGGCTGATAATTAAATTCTGATACTAGCTGCACTGATTTCTGTGCTGCCATGTACCGGTAGTAATTATCTGTAATAATTACTAACCAGCCTTATATTGTGATATTTTTATGTGTACTGTATATTGTTAGTGGGTCCCTAAGCTCAGTAAGTGACAGCAGCACAGAGCATGTGCAGTGAATCAGCAGAAAAGAATATGGGGAGCTACTGGGGCATCTTTGGAGACACAGATCTTTACTGCTAAAGGGCTGTGGTTGCCTTGGGCTGGTACAGAAGCCCAAAACATAATGTATAACATTTTTACCTACTTCTTTAGTTAAGCTTTAGTTCTCCTTTAAGGCTCATGTCACATGTAGCTATCTGGTTTTCACTTAAGCAACTGACTGGTAGTGAGACTTTTGGAAGTTTGCAGCTGAAAAAAATGTCATGTGTGCCATGAACATAAAAATAAAACAGAGCATGGCTTTCCAACTGGAGGCCCATGGACCAGATAGGACACTCAAAGGGATTTTTATGGCACTTAAGGGCTTCATTTAGGGGCAGATTTATCAAAGGTCGAGGTAAATTTTTGAATGAATAAAATTCAAATTTCGAGCTATTTTTTGTGTACTTCAACTAAGGAATAGTCCAAATTTGATTCAAATTTGAAGAAACTTTGAAAATTCAAAATTTATTTCGAAATTTATTATGTACTGTCTCTTAAAAAATTCAACTTCGACCATTCGCCATCTAAAACCTGCCGAATGATGTTTTAGCCTATGGGGGACCTCCTAGAACCCATTTGGAGTCAATTGGCGGGCTTTGAAAAATCAAAGTTTTTTTTTGGCAAAAACTTCGAACCGTATTCAACTATTCGAATTTAGCCAATCGAAAATGGACCTATTCAAACAAAAAAAAACTTTGACTTAATTTCAGTTGGTCTTTTTGAATTCAAATTTCGAAGTTTTTTCAATTCGAAATCCGACCCTTGATAAATATGCCCCTATATGTAGTTCATCCTTCAAACATGTGCAATGAGATTTAATGGGCCCAATTTATGGAAAACGTTGCAGGGTGCTGTCATATGTGTTAAGCAATACAAAAATAATGAGCTAGTTTTTAAAAATGTAGCAATTTATTTGTTTTCCAGTGATTTGCCAATCTGTGCAGGTTAATGAGAGTGAAACAAATTCTGCCTCTGTAATAAGAGACGTACCAAGTGTTTTATAGGCTTCAGTTTCTATGACCATTTATTTGCCATGCTTACCTAATGCATTTACTGTTTCTTTTGCTATCATTTGGTCTAGACAAATAGTAAAAACAGTTTTATTGTATATTATTTTGCCAGATATTCTAGCAGTTACACTGCCATTTGCTCATTTTAGAGCACTGTTTCTTAACCTTTTTTAATGGGTTCTAGCTTAATTTATTAAAAAAATATGATTAATGTAATGAAAAAATTAGTTTTTTTTAAAAAAAAAAACATTTGTATTTTTAGCTTAAATTGTCTTCAAGTTTAAAAATAGTACTATAAAAGAAAATGTCAATGGGTAGTGATGGGCAAATCTATTTGCCAGGAGCTGTTTCACAAATTTTTTTAACAAAATTCGTGGGGGAATTTTTCAGCAAAGCGAAACGCCCCAAATCCGCCCATCACTATCAATGGGGTATATTTACTATAGAGTGAAGATCTGCAGTCTTTTCACCAAAAATGACAGCATTACCAACTTACAAAAAGGATAGTTTTGACAAATTAATTTCACATTGGTAAAAATCTTCTTCACTTTGGCGTAATTTCAAATTTTTTCTCCAGCAATATTTACATAATCTCTGTTTATAACATACTTGTCGTTTCTTTTTAGTTAAAATTCTCTACCAAATTTTCTCCCCTACAGTCGTACAGTATGTGGAAATCACTACTAAATTCTTATAGAGAATTTTCACCAGTTTTACTTTTGCTCTTGTGCTTTCTTACAATGCAACATTTGTCACACTTTACACCTCCTGTGCTGCCTGCCTTTGGCAAAAAAAAAATAGCTGGTATACCTTATTGTTCAAGATTCTATCTGAAACCTATTGCATCACTGTGGGATTTTTAGTCCACTACAGGTTTAATTAGCAGAGTCATTGAGGAAAAGAAATACAATTATTTAATTTACTTAATTATATAAATTATGTAATAATATGATACATTCACTCATAATATAATTACTGCCACACAATTTTTTATATTGATATAGATGATATGTTCCAACATTATGGGGCAGATGTATCAAGGGTCGAATATCGAGGGTTAATTAACCCTCGATATTCGACTAGGAATTGAAATCCTTCGACTTCGAATATCGAAGTCGAAGGATTTAGCGTAGAAAATTCGATCGAACGATCGAAGGATTATTCCTTCGATCGAACGATTAAATCCTTCGAATCGAACGATTCGAAGGATTTTAATCCAACGATCGAAGGAATATCCTTCGATCAAAAAAACTTAAGCAAGCCTATGGGGACCTTCCCCATAGGCTAACATTGACTTCGGTAGCTTTTATCTGCCGAACTAGGGGGTCGAAGTTTTTTTTAAAGAGACAGTACTTCGACTATTGAATGGTCGAATAGTCGAACGATTTTCAGTTCGAATCATTCGATTCGTAGTCGTAGTCGTAGTCGAAGGTCGAAGTAGCCCATTCGATGGTCGAAGTAGCCCAAAAAACACTTCGAAATTCAAAGTTTTTTACTTTCGAATCCTTCACTCGAATTTAGTGAATCGACCCCTAAGGGAGTCAGTGAGTTATCAAAGGTCGAATTTTAGAGTAATTTGAATTTTTTAATTTGAATAAATTAGATTTTATTTACAATTTGAATGGTATGTTATTAATGAAAAATTTTGTCTAAAATTTCATTGAATAGTCCCTAGACTTTTCCCATTGGAGTCTATAGGGTGTGATTTTCTAAGCGAAACTTGGTAAAAATGTGGCTCATCGCTAATATTAACATCTTAAAATAGTTCAAGGGACCTCTGCCATTGACTTCTACATGAACTCGGCAGGTTTTAGGTAAAGAATAGTTGAATTAGAACTGTTTCTCATTTTTCTCTGATTATTTTAGTCTCTTTTCTTTCTGTAGTTATACATAAAATGGGAAATCTCAGCTTAATGGTGTGGAAATAAACAGTAGCAAGTTGACATCTTAACAATATAAAGACTTTACTAATTAAATGTTCATTACATGGGAGAGATGAGGTCACTATGAACAATGCCAATTCACATTTTCTTTTAGAACTACCAACTTTTCTCAAACTGTATGGCTGAAAAAGGGTGCAGCACTATGTCAGAAGCAGCTCTAAGATGGGATAATTAGCTATAGGAGAATCAATTATCGTCATGTAATTAGTAGATACTGCAAGGTGCATATAAAAAACTACTGATTAAAACAACACCTATATTCAACTCCTTTAAGGCCCCATAAAAGCTTTCTTGAGAGTATGAAGCTATCTCTCATGTACATAAGCAGGACTAAAATGTGACAAAACATCATACAGACAAACAAATTAGGCAGTCATTAATTATTTTAATGTTTTCCTTTGTATTTTATTGCATGTCACATAGGCATATTGAACTTCTTGGTTCTCGGGAAGAAACTGTTACCCACTGTCAGCCATTTCCCATTAATTTTAATGGATGACACAAGTTGCATGGTTCTCCCTGAAAGAACCACATACCTCCCAACATTTTGGAAGTAAAAAGAGGAACCAAAAAAATTTTTTGTCATGTAGCGTGGCGAATTGGTTTTGACCACACCCATTTTTGTGGCCACACCCAGTAATTACTATGTTAATTTTACAAAGTTTGGCAGGTTATAAAAGTTTGAAAATATTTCTCCTTATCTAAACTGTTAAAATTACTTATTTTCTTATCTCAAAATTGTTACAAAGTATCTTAGTTGCACCTGTTAGCTGTACTTGCCTCTCTGCCAAAAGTCAATTAAGTTAGAAATTTTGCCCATAATAAAGATCTTTACACTTTGAATTGGTGCCTGCTGGAAGTCTGCGTTCGTTGAGTGCCTGCTCCTTTTTACATTTCGGTTCGTCCGCCCCCTATGCTGAGGGCTCAGGGCAGTCCACCTGGGCCACTTCCCTTATGTGGTGAGTAATTTGTTTACCACATTGAAGTACCCACACTACAGATGACTTCTTGTAAGTTAGAAATTTTGTTTCTTTTTCTGGCTGTTCAGTGCAGAGAAAAGAGGGACTTTCCAGTACAAATGAGGGACTGCAGGCTGAGCTGTTAAAAGAGGGACTGTCCCTCCAAAAAAGGGACAGTTGGGAGGTATGGAACCATACCGATCAAGGATGCTGTATGTGACATACGCCTAATACTGATTCAGCCCAGAATAACTAAGTTAAAACATTTGAGGCTATAATAAAAAATGATAGAGAAACAGAGGAACCTATTATATCAGATTCATTCAAATTCCTGAAATATGATATTCAGATAAGTGGCTGAGGTTGAATGTGGTGTTTATACAAAGGGTCTGTAGGTGTCACTGTGCACAAGAGTTATACTGTGTACATAGTACTTTCTATCTAGACTGTTTTCAAGTTGTTAGAGTTGAAGTGTAATGGCTGCATGAACCTGCTAATAAAGCACTGTTATACTCTACTCATCCTTGGTTACCAAAAAATAACATTGAACCAGTATGGTATCTAATACAAGTAATCGTAAACCCACTGAACACCCATGCAGAATGCTCCAGAAACCCAACAATGTATTTCATTTTAAATGACAAGTAAATTACAAAAATATTGTACAGATATGCTCTAAATTACATAAAGGCTGTCTCTCATAGACTCAATTATAGTAAAATAATCTGATTTTTTTAAAATAATGTCCTTTTTCTCTGTATTAATAAAACATTACCTTGTAATTGATCAAAGCTAACATATAATTAATCCTTATTGGAAGCTACATCAACCTAAAAACTTAAACTCAATTCTAGTTTTTTATCTGAAAAAAACTTGAATATCAGGAAGCCTGCAAACGTCTCCAAATTGGTCACTAGACCTATTGGAGGTCTCACCTCTGCATTTACTTATATATGAATTTGGCAGGTTTTAGGTGATTTTTGATAATGTATTGTAAAATTTTAGACCAAAAATCCAACTTGAAAATTCTAATTCTAATTTACAATTCAAACCTTAATAAATCTGATATAATAAACCTTAATAAATGTGCCTCAAAGTTTCTGGAACTTAATTAAAATAACAGGCTTTTTGACAGAGAGCCCAGAACATTCAGCAGCTGTATGTAGAAACGTTTGTAACAATTTAAGATAAGCAAAGATACAATTGTAACTATTTAAGATAAGCAAGTCTCTTGGGAGAACTGAGACTCACAGCTTAAAGGTCATTTCACTTTCATTAAATTTCACTTTCATTAACAAAACTGTTATAACACATAAAACATTGCAATAAAATTCCCAGAAATATGTTCAAACTTTCATAACCTGCCAAATTTGGTAAAATGGACATTGTAATTAGGAGATGGTGCCATTAAAGGGGTGTGGTCATAATAGTCCCTTTTGTCCCTCTTTCCATTTTTCAAATGCTGAGAGATATGCAGCCCCATCTCTGATGTCACAAAGGGGGGGGTGTTGGACAGGTGCATGCCTATAAATAGAGGCTTCCGGAGATGGAAGCCATGCAGTAAGGTCATGGCAGGGAGGGCAGAAGGGAGAGCACAGAACATGGCCCACTCTGCCAATCCTTTGCCAATGTTGGCCTGAATCCATCTGTGCCCTGCTGGTTTTGCCTGCACATCACTACTCAGAATGTACAAACCAGGGAACTGTGGGGGAAGCAAGGCAGTAGGTTGACCTATATTTTAGTCCTGCTTATGGCAGTCGTAAGGCAGACGATTTAAACCAATGTATAATTTAGGGATGCACCGTATCCAGGATTCTGGATTCGGCCAGGATTCGGCCTTTTTAAAGGAGAAGGAAAGCCCCAGGGCGCAAAACCCCTCCCCCCCTCCCCTCCGTTGCCCCCCTCCCTCCTCCCCCCTGGCCTACCTGTCCCCCTGGGCAAATGCCCCTAACTTGTTACTCACCCCTCTGCGCAGGTCCTGTCCACGGAGTTCACAGTCGCCATCTTCTCCCACACGCGTCTTCTTCCTGCTCTGACCGGCGTTTTCTGGCGCATGCGCAGTAGGAACAGTTACCGGTACAGCTCTACTGCGCATGCGCCGAATGTCACGAAGTGATATCGGAAAACTTTGTGACATTCGGCGCATGCGCAGTAGAGCCGTACCGGTAACTGTTCCTACTGCGCATGCGCCAGAAAACGCCGGTCAGAGCAGGAAGAAGACGCGTGTGGGAGAAGATGGTGACTGTGAACTCCGTGGACAGGACCTGCGCAGAGGGGTGAGTAACAAGTTAGGGGCATTTGCCCAGGGGGACAGGTAGGCCAGGGGGGAGGAGGGAGGGGGGGCAACGGAGGGGAGGGGGGGAGGGGTTTTGCGCCCTGGGGCTTTCCTTCTCCTTTAAGCAGGATTCGGATTCGGGCGAATCCTTCTTCCTGGCCGAACAGAATCCGAACCCTAATTTGCATATGTAAATTAGGGGCGGGGAGGGAAATCATGTGACTTTTTGTCACAAAACAAGGAAATAAAAAATATTTTCATCTTCCCACCCCATATGCAAATTAGGGTTCAGATTCGCTTCAGTATTCGGCCGAATCTTTCACAAAGGATTTGGGGGTTCAGCCGAATCCAAAAAAGTGGATTTGGTGCATCCCTAGGATAATTACATAATACTTTTATTATATATATATTTTTAGCTAGGTAAAACACAATTACCTATGTATCTAAAAAGGTTTTTACTGGAAAATAACATAGTCAGACTTCTGAATATTGCAGGAAATTAATATCTTATTGATGCCTAGTTTTTCTATACCCAAAGCTTGTGCCTCGTATATTTCAGATGATTTTGTAAAGTCCTTAACAGTTAAAATGTTGCACTGCTATATACAGTTCAGTTATTTTGCTTCTCCTACAGGGAGTGTATAGATTTTGATGCTAATATTTATTTTTAAAACAGTATAAAGTCTTTTCATTATAAAGGACCATTAAAACTGCATGAGCCAGAAACGGCCTGCTTAACAGCACAGGGAAAGGAAAGTAAACCACTTAAACTCTGCTTGTAAAATCGTTACTGTGACATACAAATATACAATTCAAAGAAAAAAAAATTCTGTTTAATGGAAAATTGGCAGAAAAAAACAACATGTAATCCCTAAAGTTTCAAATCTAATCTAGGCCAGAGAAGACAGCACAGTAGGTTCTTTATGTTCCCTGATTTAAGGAAATTATAGGTGACCTCTCCGTGTCAAATCTGCCAAAACATTATTTTTCACCTGTTTATACAAGTGGGACACATTAAAAGACATGGAAGAGGTGAATGAGAACATGATGTAGGATTTTGGTATAAGTCAGCCGCTTATTGCAAAATAAAGAAAGAAGGCCATAGTTTAGACGTCTGTGGTACCTTGTTTCATAAATTGCACTTTCGTGTCCCTTTTGGAAACTTTTCATAGATAGGGCATGTAGAAATCACACTTATTAGATTTGTGTGTGACTGTTACATTACAGTTTGTCAAAAGCCAAGTTATGTTCTTCATGAGGTACAAAGTGCATGATATTAATGGAACAACAAAGAACTTTCTGTTCATGAAACATGCAGAACAGTTGGTTTAACCATACAAAATGTACAATATTAAAGGATCTAGTAGCTTTACATTTTATTAGTTGCACATGAGGTGTTATGTATCAAGTGCTGGTAAAGCAAAGTAAGTACAGGTATGAGAAGTGTTATCCAGAATGCTTGTGACCTGGGGTTTTCCGGATAATGGATCGTCATACCTTGAGAAAATCATGTAAACATTAAATAAACCCAATAGGCTGGGGTTGCTTCCAATAAGGATTAATTATATCTTAGTTTGTATCAAGTACAATGTACCATTTTATTATTGCATAAAAAAAAGGAAATCATTTTGAAAAATTTGGATTATTTGATTCTAATGGAGTCTATGGGAGACAGGCTTTCCGTTATTCTGAGCTTTCTGGATAAGGGGTTTCTGGATAACCATACCTGTACAATACCAATGAAATGTGTTTCAAAAGACTGTACTTACTTTACCTCAACACCATCTAATGTAAAAAACTGATGGCTTCTCATTTGTCTAATCACTTCTTCTCATGCCCACTATCAAGATTTCTCTAGAAATGAACCCTTTTTGTGGTATTTCATTTCATGTCCCTTAAAGGAAAGTGAAAGCTGCAATCCAAGATTGCAGCTTTCCTTCTCTTTAAGGGCAGAGACACACACTGAGATCTGGGGAGATTTAGTCGCCTGGCGATAAATCGCCTCTTCTTCGGGGCGACTAATGTACCCAAACTGCCTCCTGCCGGCTATAATCTAAATTGCTGGCGGGATTGCACTCAGAGCGCTTCCTTTTCCTGAAGTCGCCTCAAGTTTCCTTGTGAGGCAACCTTGGGGCGACTTTGGAAAACAAAGCAATCTGATTGTCATCTCCCCAAATTTAAGCATGTGCCCTTAAGACATTCTTAAAGGGGCAAATTCACTAAAGGGCGAATTTTTGCCTGTGAAGGCTTTGCGCCACTTCACCAGCCGTTAATTCACTACCACTATGCTAATTCACTAAAATGTGAAGTTGTGTCTCGGTGGCCAAACACTGGCACTAGTTTGGCTAGTGTAAATTTCAGCAGGAGCATTTCATAGAGAGCTTTCTGGGTCCTAGCACGTGCCCATACGCGTCCACCCCCATGTAAGTTCATACGCCGGCTGCCAGGTCCTAGTGCCGGCTGGCGAATAAGCACAAATCCTCCCTCCACGAGCGCATGATCGCCCCCAGCTCCCAATGCACCTCTAGATGTGGCTGGGTGCCATGCCTCCCCTCAAATTTTGCCTCCCTAGGCCCGGGCCTTTGTGGTCTCTTCATAAGTCCAGGCCTGACTTGATGTTTATTGCGTTTAGCAATATGTCAAACCCGTAAGGGTAAATTTATCAAAGAGTGGAGTTAGAAATCGCCACACTCCCCAAGAGTGAGATTTTGCCTTTCTCCACTCATTTCTCTGGTATTTTTAAAGGCTACTTTTTTTTAACTTTCACCCATTGATAAACACTCTTTTAAAAATCCCATAGAAATGAATGGAGCTTGGTGGAATTTCACTCTAGCGGACTGTGGCGATCTCTAACGTCACTCTTTGATAAATATACCCCATAGTAGGGAAGCTTATTTTTTTACTCTTCCTTGCTCTCTATGGGCTGTAATGGGGAGAGTTTAAATTTGAACACCTCCACTACCTAGAGGACATACCAGTGCAACACAAACAAATCGAAATGGGACAACACAGAGCTAAACGTAGCAATAGGTCATAAATGAAGTGCCTTCCTTCCTCTTTCTATCCTCTCCCTTTATACCCTTCCCATACTAACATTCTCCCCCTCCACAAGGTATACCAGAAAATGTATGAGAATGTACATGCAATATGAGAAAGTACACTGCCTTGTCCTTTTTATATTCCTGTTAAAATGTAATAAAGAAAGATTTTAAACAGGATATGCATGGTCCTTGTGTATTATATTTGTATAATTATGTGCCTTATTTCATTCGACTGCGTTTCTTCTACTATATGCAATCACATCGCCATATCTGCAGAGAGTAATAATATCTATATTCCATATAATCTATATTCCATAAGATCTATATTCCATATCAGCCAAACCTTGTTTATCTTCTTACAGATAATATTAGTAGAAGGCCTGCATACAGTATCTGCAATCCTGCTAATTTCCTGTATTCCTTTTTTTGCCAATTCTGAGAAAAAGCTGTAAAAATGTCTTGCTGAGAAACCTATTTCTTCTCAGCTAACTTTAATAAAAACTTCTAATCAATTATTGTTGTGTACAGTTTTGATTATGTCATCAGTGTTTCCTTGTTTGCTCTGTGGTGACAACTACATACAGTATGTCCGTTAGAACATCCTGTTACTGCAACAAATGCACTCTTTCTTAGAAATGCATCAAGAATAACACCCAGCTTTTTTTTTAAAAAAGGCAACCCGATTACACTATAAAAAAATAAGCTGCCAATATTTTAATTAAGGAGGAAGCTCACTTTTAAATTAATATTTAATATTAGCAGACAGCTGTATTTTAGGACAATTTCCAATTTACCATTATTGTTAATTTGTTGGGAGTTTTAAACTATTTAACTTTTTGTTCTGCAGCTGATTATAATAACTTGCCTGATACCCTGGTCCCTGTGAGCAGAAAACTGCAACTCCAACCTGTGTACTTATTCTTTCTTCTGTTGCCCAGGCTGCCCCATGAACAGTAGAGTGAAAAAGACAGCTTTTTGTTTAAAGTTTGCCTTTTTACTGTACATGGAAATAAAATAAATCACTTTGTGCTGCAGAAGTACATTGGGATGTTGCCATTTTTTGCTAACAGAAACACTGGCTGGGGTATCAAGTACCCTGCATGGTGACCAAAATGTTGATCGCAATAAACTTGCACTAAATATACAGTCCTGTGAGTTTTGGATTCATCTTGAATGCTGAAGGTAAATGATTATATCACTATGCCTAACGTTTGGCACCCTCCCCCTAAATCCTAACTTTAAACTGTTATATGGTTAGCAGCAACATGGGAACAATCTTAAAATCAAGATGGAAACTAAATTAGCAACTTATGCACGATGTTTTTGTTTAGAGTTTAGCGGTGCTTAATCAAATGCACATGTAGCTGAATTATGAAAAAACTGTTTAATTTTAGGCTAGTGTCATTTAGGGAGACCTAAGCAAAATAAATACAATTCTGCTTAACTAAGTTTTTTTTGGTTCATTTATTTCCTCAATTCACGTTTGGTAAAATAAAAAGTTTCTAATAAAGAGAAAAGTGCCTATTTTAGAACAGAGCAAGTGAAAATTTGAATGCAAGAAAATTGCACACTGCATGCCTAGATGGACATAATGCATTTTTATTGCTGTTAATTCATTCTACCCCAGGGAATTATTTGCAAGAATTTTGGATTTGTTTCTAGTGAACAGGGTTAAGAGAACTACTAATTTTGCAAAAAAGGAAACATATTAGGGCTAGTCCACACAAGGAGATTTGAGGAGATTTTGTCGCCTGACGACTAATTGCCTCGTCTTTTGAGCGACTATCTCCCTGAACTGCCTCAGCTTTTTTCCCTATAGGCTACAATGAAAAGTCACCTGCACTAATGCAAAAGCTGCGATGCGTTTTCAATAGTCGCCCAAAGTTGCCTCTTTGGGGAAACTTTCGGGCAACTATAGAAAACGCATTGCCGCGTGTGCATTAGTGCAGGCAACTTTTCATTGTAACCTATGGGGAAAAGCGCTGAGGCAGTTCGGGGAGATAGTCACTCAGAAGACGAGGCGATTAGTCGTCAGGCAACAAAATCTCCCCGAATCTCCTCGTGTGGCCTTACCCTTAGGGATCGAGGTCTGTCAGGTGCAGCGCATGAAACCCCATGCAGTAATTCTTTTTGCATGCTCTTGGCACTCTTGATCATTCTTAGGCTAGGGCCACACTAGGCAATAGCGCCGCGATTTGACTCGCGGCGACTTTTCGCCGCGACTTTTAATCCGCAATCGCTGGGGAAACTTTTGCGCTGGCGTCTATGGGGAATCGCGGCGTAAAAACACACGCGGCGATCTTTTTTCTACTGTCGCTCGAAATTGCCTCGATTTCGAGCGACAATAGAAAAAAGATCGCCGCGTGTGTTTTTACGCCGCGATTCCCCATAGACGCCAGCGCAAAAGTTTCCCCAGCGATTGCGGATTAAAAGTCGCGGCGAAAAGTCGCCGCGAGTCAAATCGCGGCGCTATCGCCTAGTGTGGCCTTAGCCTTACACTTCCCTCTCTACTTGATAAAGAATTTAAAGAGGGTCCTGCACAATAGATTGCAATCTATAAAAAGAAGTACTTCTGAGATCAAGATGTATGCAAATGAAGAGTCAAAGGTGAGATATGTGATAGTGAAAGTTCACCATTTGATAAAAACGCCTTAAAAAATCCCATAGAAATGAATGGAGAGAGGCGGTATTTCACTCTGCGGACTGTGGAGAGCTCTAACGTCACTCTTTGATAAATATACCCCCATAATGGCTAACTTTACAGTGATCAGGTCAATACAAAACAAAAGCAAATAATATCAGCATTGGAACTGCCTATGAGTTACGTGCAGCTGTATCATATTGTATTCTTTCAATAAAAGTTATCAGCTTCCTTAAATGTGTTAGCAGCCTCCCGCTTTCGGGATACTGATAACGTATGTGAACATCATTGTGGTTTCCTGTAGTTGGATATGTAACATTTGAGAAACAGATGGTAGTTTTTTTTATTGTCGATAGACTCAGGAGACTATAATTATGTATAGTAAATATTGTTTTTTAGTTGCTAACTGCAGCAGTGTATATATATATATATATATATATATAAATATAAAACAGGAGAAATACATTCCTCTGTTGCTTATCACAGTGAACATGGAGCTATATAATGCTTTTACCTATTTTATTAAGATTGTTTTTGTATTGCAGCAGGGTCTCACCCCCCTTGCCTTGCTACCTTACCTGTATTTTCACTAGGGATGCACCGAATCCAGGATTCGGTTCGGGATTCGGCCAGGATTCGGCCTTTTTCAGTAAGATTCGGATTCGGCCGAATCCTTCTGCCTGGCCGAACCAAATCCGAATCCTAATTTGCATATGCAAATTAGGGGTGGGGTGGGAAATCACGTGACTTTTTGTCCGAAAACAAGGAAGTAAAAATGTTTTCCCCTTCCCACCCCTAATTTGCATATGCAAATTAGGGTTTGGATTCGGTTCGGTATTCGGCCGAATCTTTCACGAAGGATTCGGGGGTTCGGCCGAATCCAAAATAGTGGATTCGTTGCATCCCTAATTTTCACCATTAATCTATCTATTTTACTATAGGTATGGGACTTGTTATCTGGAAACCTGTTATCCAGAAAGCTCTGAATGGTCATCTCTCTCCATTTTCATAAACATTTTTTAAAAACATTTTTCTTTTTTTCTGTAATAACAAAACAGCACCTTGTACTTGATTTTTCGCGTTTTAAAGGGAAAAATTCTAAAAATGTTATTATTTATTATGCTCCAAAGCTGTTAATAGCAGATGGTTCCTTTAATAATTGGAACATATTTTGTGCCTTCTCAATATTGTGTGATTCTCAATAGTTTTGGTCTGTTTGATGCTGGTTTTCGTCAATGATCCAATAGATTTGAGTTGTCGAGGCCCAGTGCACATTGTTCTCCTCCTCCATCCTGCAACTTGCCAGTAGTTTGAGGCAAATGGTAAAACCCACAGAAGGGGCTAGGGAAAGGACTAACTACTGTGAAGCAGATCCCCCCCCAACTCAGGCCCTCCCACAGTTATGGGGTCTGCTGTATGATAGTTACACCATTCTTCTGAAATACCTCTTTTGGAATTGTGAATTCAGCTGGTTTTGATTTCATGTTGTACACCTCTATCCAGTGCACCATATCACTGCAGTATTTTGCACATCTGCCCAACTGTCTCTTTGGTATATTGAACATCTCTTTTAATAACTCAACAGTAGAGTGGACAAAGCTCAGTGTACCTGTGATGCATTACGTAGCCATTTACTCTACCACCTCTATAATACTTGCACAGTACCATCCACCATGAGTATGTAAAACAATATGCAGCTCACCAATGCTCTTACATGGGGTGGTCAAAGCTCCAATATTTTGCTGCTTTAATAGACAAACTGTGTGCAATTCACAGTAGGAGGTGAGACAGACATAGAGCGCAACTATATATAAGTGTAAGAAGCAGCATTAGTGTACAAGTGCCTTTAAAGAATGCTGCAAACTTTGTGCAACCTCAGCTGAGCACAAAGTGGATGAGCTTATCTGTGACTAGTTTGCAAATAAGTCTCAGGGTGAAGGGGTCCTAAGTAGGGATGCACCGAATCCAGGATTCAGTTCGGGATTTGGCCAGGAATCGGCCTTTGTCAGCAGGATTCCGAATCCTAATTTGTATATGCAAATTAGGGGCACGGAGGGAAATCCCGTGGCTTTTTGTCACAAAACAAGGGAGTAAAGAATGTTTTCCCCTTCCCACCCCTCGGATTTGGTTCGGTATTTGGCCGAATCTTTCGCGAACGATTCGGGGGTTCGGCCGAATCCAAAAAAGTGGATTTGTACATCCCTAGTCCTAAGTGAGATGGCAACACTTTTTCTTTAATATTGATATGTTATACTTACAACTTGCACATTTTACATACATATAATTTATCACACATTAGTATATTTGGGCCCAACTGATTTTGTATTTGCCTCTCTGGATTTCTGAAGCAATCTGTTGGGAAAAGAGCAATGTTTGCTTCTTTACTTATTCTTTTCTGTAAATTGGCTACACATACAACTTGGTAATAAGCAAACATTTAACTGAGAGCCCAAGGCATAAAACACCAGATGGCTTATCTGACAATAAACGACTACCATAATATGTGCTTTTCCATATACACTGTGGGTAATCCAAAAAGCATATGATTGATTTTTCTTGACATTTACAACCTTAGGCTGGCACAACCTGGTCATTACATCTTTCATTTCACTTCTTAATTCAATAAAAGTAGGTTCTTTGTTTTATATGACACATAAACAATAGCCGATTAGAGTCACATATATTTGTCAGTACCAACTGTATGCCTAATACATAAACATTTGCATTTAAAATCAAAACCATTGTGAGAAAACTTTCCACCAAGGCAGACAGGTTTCTGTATATAAGATGGTGTTTTTTTATTTTATACTGCTCTTAGCTATATTAATATATTGTATTAATTAATTTGATATTGGAAGAAATATTTTATTAGGCATTAGAACAGGCACTTCTTAAAAACAGCCAGGATTCTGCCTTTTCTTTAGCAAGATTCGGATTTGAAATTACGTGACTTTTCGTCACAAAACAAGGCAGTAGAAAAATGTTTTCCTTGCCCATCCATAATTTGCATATGCAAATTAGGATTCAGATTCGGTTCGGTATTCGGCCAAATCTTTCATGCAGGATTCTGCATGAAACCCAAATTGTGGATTCAGTGCATTGCTATAAAAAAGCTTAATTTTCGAGTTAAACTCCTGGACACTTCATTTTTTTTTACTTTTTCCGTACCTCCTCCCAACAAGCTTTCTCCTTTCTGACTGTGGACATGACGTCACCACTCTTTGCTACTGTCTGTGATCCAAGCTGGCTCTCCTTGTCATCTTCATTCATACATGTTTTTATATATACATTTGTGCACTTAGACTTTCCTACATGCATTTCTCCTTGTGTCTACTTATTGTTTTTGTTACCATCTGTACTTTTAGCAGGGTGCATGGCCAGCCCAAACAGCTTCAACTGTGATAAGATGCGCAATTATTTTATGTTATGTTCAGTGTCGTCTGGCCCACTGGCATACCATTTCCCTGTAATAAGTTACTAAGAACATCAGTACATTTTTTAGGCTCCAAAGCTGTAGTGTGTGCAATAGTGATGGGCAAATAAAGATCAGAATTGACACAGGAAATTCGCAAATTTTTTGTTGAATCGAAACAGGACAAATTCGCTAGTGTGCAATTTAAAAATAAGGGGTAGAAATGGGGGTAGACCCAAGCTCCTAACCAAGGCTTCAGTAAGCTCTTTAACATTGTGCAGCTACAAACGTTTATGGTGTTATGATCATTGTGGTTATTCTTAATTCTAATGACAAGATCCCATTAGGGAAACAAAGATCTTGTACTTTTTGATATAGAACATACTTGAATGGCACTGGTAAACTGCTTTACTTCCATTTACTGGTCTTTCAGGAATATGTGCTTGTGTAATGCACGTTTCCAAAATTCAAGATACTGGAGCACATGTGCATTAAGGATCCTGCACACCCCACAATGTGGTATGCAGTTCTGGATGTGATGAAGGCGGTCTTTTCCAGAGGAACCTCCAGAAGGTCTTGACAACAAGGGGGGCTGTATTTCATTGTAATAGGTTTTCTGTATATGAGATTTGTTATAGCTAACACATAAAAAGCCACAATGAATATATATATATATATATATATATATATATATAGCCGCCATTAGAAATCACGGGTCCCCCATAAAACGAAATTTTCAGGGCCTCCTGGCCCACCCTGGCCCCAAAGCCTCACCCCTGATCCCACCCACTCCACATCACAATTAAAAGACCATACAGACATCAGCGCTAAAAAAGTAACCCCCCCACACATATTGATGGTCATGGCCCCTTATAAGGTAGAAAAAAAGAACATTGGTGCCAGGGCCCCCCATAAAGGTTTTTTTAAAATTGGGGCCCGAAAATTATTTTTTAAAAAAACATTTGCGCCAGGGCCCCCCTTACAAGTTAAAAAAAATTGGAGCCCCATAAAATATTTTTTTTAAAAAATTGGTGGCAGGGGCCTATAGATTATTAAAATAAAACATTGGTGGCCAGGGGATTGACGACGGCTCCATGTGAGCCGAAACGCGTTGATGCACCAAGCACAAATAAAGATATAGTGATTCATGCTTAATGGCGGCTGCTGTGAGTGCTTTCATGGACTGCTATAGATTATTTTGGTCAGCACCCGGCAAGTGACTTCGTGATTGGTGAGTGCCAATGAATACTACATATATATATATGTCCAGATAGTACCCGCACTCCTCCTCCAATTTCAATCGTGGTTGCTTTGGTCAAAGTAAATATATAGCCTTCAAGTGTTCATTATTGCATTGCTGGCTATTCCCAGTTCAATTCTGACATACAAGAATAGTTTTTCTCTTTCCTTCACAAAGCTCAAAAGGGCTTTTACCTTGAACCAAACAGTATAACAGAACGTTTGAAAGACTTATTTTGACTTGAGACTGTTAAGACTTGATTATGAGAATGGACTTTGCTCCAAATACTATCCCTTATTTTAAGATCAGGCCCTTTATGTTATACATAATTCTGGTGGATACCTCAAGTCTATTTTCCTATTTCACACCTGGATGGAAAAACTGATTGCATTTTTGATGTGAATGTCTAGAAGAAAATGAAAATGTTTGGTTTTACTTCACTTGAATTAAAGAGCAGGGAAGTAAAATAGCCTTTTCCTTTCTGTACATGAATTGTAGCAATTTTTATAAGCATTTGAGAAATGGCAGGGCTCAACTGAACTGAGGGTGCTTGACATAGGAGCTGGAAATGTGAAGGAAATGAAACAAGTATTTCACTTTTGAGGATCATGCAAAATTTGCCTGGCTGGGCAAAATCTGCAACCCTGAGCTTGGTGGCCCGTGGACTTCATCATATTCTAGCTCATTGTCCATGTAGTTTAAAGAATAGAATGACAATGTCATTTTATCAGCAAAATATTATCAAAATGCAGTTGTCAATGGGAAGGCAAAATTACCTTGCAGTAGAAGGCACAAATTCACTAAGCCGCGAAGCGCCGAACGCTAGCATTAATTCGCTAGCGATTGGCATTTTCGCTACTGCACAAATTCACTAACGAACGCTGGCGTAGTTTCGCTAGTATTACTTCGCACCCTTACGCCAGGCAAATTTTCGCTTGCGACGAAACAACGGAAATTCACTAACTTGCGCAGTGTACTGAACGCTACCTTTTACGCTAGACTTCCTTCGCCACCTCAGACCTGGCGACGCGCAATAGAGTAGATAGGGATTGTTTCCAAAAAAGTCAAAAATTTTTCTAAGTCCCAAAAAACGCTGGCGTGTTTTCTACATGATGGGTGATAGGCTGAAAAAGATCGAAATTTTTTTTGGGGCTCCCCTCCTTCCCCCCTACATTTCCTGACTGATGGCAACTTACCTAGACAGTGGGCACATGTGTAGGGCAAAATAAAATTTATATTTGCAGATTTGAAGGTTTTCTTGGCATTTGTATTGCTGATACGTGTTCCTCCATTGAAATTTGAATTTCGCGCCATATGCAAATTAACCTTCGCTAGCGTAACTTCGCTTTACATAGCGAATCAACGCTAGCGCAACTTCGCAACCTTACCCTATCCCTGAGCGCAACTTTGGATTTTTGTGAATTTGCGGAGCGCTGGTGAAACTACGCCTGGCGAAGTGCGGCGAAGCTCGGCGAAGTTGCGCCTGGCGCAACTTCGCATCTTAGTGAATTTGCCCCGAAGCATCTGTGGCATAAGTAATGAGGGAGCAGTCCCCCCAAAAAGGGCCCGTTGGAGATGCACATTGCTAGAAAATCTAGAGGCAAGCGCATCCACATGTGTGTGTCCTGCCAGGGGTCCAGGGCCAGAGAAGTCTCCCATCTTGTCAATTTGTTCCTAACATGTTGCCTGGACAGCTTCTTAAATGGAAGATTCAAGGCTGGGAAGGGCATATTATCTGACATTGAAGTCAAGATGCACATAATAATCACCTCTATGGGGTTTATTTTCTGGTGCAACAGTCTGTGTTTTCCCCCAGTAAAACAGCCCACATGGCAGGATTTTAGCACAGATTTAGCACAGAAAATTTTCACCGCTGGTGAATGTGAATTTTGCTGAGGCTGAAACAGTTCACTCATTCCAATTAGTAACCTATACCACCTAATCAGCTGGCCAGGAAATCCTACCTTCTGTTATAATTCCAAGAATATATAGGGCAGCAGAATATATAGGAGTGTTATAGTTGTGTGACTTTTTAGAATATCTGGCATAAAACATTTGCATTCTCATAAAATCTCACATGTCCAGTAACAGACAAAGGGTAGATTGTAATAGTGCCCTACATTTTAGCACAAAACTGTTATAGGTTCACTAAGAGAATTAAATACCTTGCACCAAAGAACATTATCATATTATTGGCAATGATAATCTTATCAAAAATGGAAATAATCTATATTTTATGGCCAGGTCTGGACTGAGAACTAAAATAAGCCCTGGCATTTCAAGTACACAGAGGCCCAAACAGCCTCCACCAGCCCACTAAATACTGACTTTCTATGGCACCTTATAGCAGCCCCTCTGGCATTTGCCAGAACCCACAGATTGCCAGTCCGAGCCTGTTTATGGCTGCTTATTACTCTTATTCCAAGTTAAACTACAGTAGGACTGCAAGGTTCCCTCATATATTCTTTTGAAAACACTTTATTCAAATGGGGGCAAAGTAAAAAAGACACATGATTTGCATCAGGTCTACTAACTCTTAGCACACAATCCTCAGATGGGATGTAATGGTCACCAAATTGATTGCAATAGGTTGCTTGACATGGCACAAACCTTCATTGCATTAATTTATTTTGTATCTATTCCATCTTTCTTGGCTCTATTAAAACAAGTTTATTTACTGATATGGGATCAATTATCCTGAAACCCAGTATTCAGAAAGCTCTGAAATATAGGAATGCCATTTCTCATGATATGATAATTAAACAATCTTAAATCCATGTTGATGGCAAAACAATCCTTTTGGCCTGTTCTTACATTTCCAATTTTTCTAGCCTTAAGGTATGGTGCCCTGCAGTATGGGAAAAAACACAGGTTCCTGGCATTCTGAGTAATAGATCATATACCATACCACAAAATTAACCAAATTACTAGTAGACCCCACAATTCAGTAAATGTGAATTTAGATGAATTTCCCCATAATTAATAAGACCTTTGTGCTTTCTTATTTATTTGAGCAGTCCTCTCAGTTCAAAAATAGCATAAATTGCAGCCTTGGCCATCCTTATTCTTGGAAGGAACCATACACTTGTCTGCAGTAAACTGCTACTTTTTCACAAAATCTAAGGGTGTTGGAAAGTAGGCTTTCTCTCAGTAAAAATCTATAGCCCATGTCCTAGTGCCATAATTTCTTTTATATAACAATTCTTATGTTCAACGCTGAAACCCATAGTATTGTGATTAAAGCAAGAATCATCTACAGAACTTCAAGGCATAATGATTTCTTAAAACTACAATGGTAGAAGAAGAAGGCTAATTTATATGTGTGTTAGCCCCATAAACATAAATAGCCATGTTATATTGATCTGCTTGTTCTGACCATGAAATGGAAACCTAACAAAATCTGTACATCAGGCATGTGAGACAGGATAAAATAAATAAAATGTGCTTATCTATACACAGCAAATCAAAATACTGGAGACTGGCTACGGAGATCAAACTCATTTCTTAGAGACAGGCCCGGACTGGCAATTTGTGGGTTCTGGCAAATGCCAGAGGGGCTGCTATAAGGTCCCATAGAAAGTCAGTATTTAGTGGGCTAGTGTGGGCTGATTGGGCCTCTGTGTACCTGAAATGCCAGGGCCTATTTTAATTCTCAGTCCGGACCTGCTTAGAGATGAGTGATTTGCTCATAATTATATTATGATAAAATGTTGCCATAGCTTTACTCTTTGAAAGGCCCGTTGTCACAATCTTTATGTATATGGGGGGCATGGCTGATTAATAATTAGTGCCCTGTGAAGTGGTGCTGTAAGCAGCAAGAGATATGATAACTATAAGCTAATTAAACATAGATACAGATCTTCATAGGAAAGAATTCTGAAATCTACTATAGTGTTGTGTGTTTCACCCTTTGGACAAGTGCTGTTATTAAATCCTCAACATGTATTGGTTTCATTGACCAAAGATCAAAAAACAGAAGGAGCTGACACAACCTTCTAACCAACTGGGAGGATTGCCACACTGAAGGACCTGGTTGAGGTGGTAGTTCTGTTATTTGTGTTAATTGAGAACAGTTAGAATACACTGCATTGTGTCTGCGACAACAGAATATAACAGTTGGCTTGCTGTGCCTAATTTGGTGGCTGAAGCACAAGGCACCTGCCATGATTGGGTAGTAAGTACAGGATCCCATTGCTTGTTGCACCAGCTGTAGCAAATACAATTACAGGCATGGTATCCATTATCCAGAAAGCTATTAATTACAGCAAAGCCATCTCCCATAAACTCCATTTTAATGAAATAATTTTAAAATTATTTCCTTTTTTCTTTGTAATAATAAAACAGTGCCATGTACATGATTCCAAGGGGCAGATTCACTAAAGCGCGAATTGTCGCCAGTGACCGCTTCGCACACATTGCACCACATAGCCAGGCGCGAATTTACTACCACTACGCTAATTCACTAACATGCAGAGTTCCGTCCTGGGTGCCGAACGATGGCGACTTTTTGCTAGCGTTACCTCGGCAGTGTGAGCATTTCATATCGAAGATGCGCTAGCGAAAATTCGCTAGGGATCTTGTGCTTAGGTTAATTTGCATATGGCGGTAATTTAAAGTTGTATAGAGGTATTTAATATAAATGTTGGTGCAAATGCTTGAAGTTACCACTTTTTATTACACATGTCCAGGGAACCTTAATAAAGACAAGAGAGTTAATATAATGCCCTACACATGAGCCCACTGTAAAATTAATGTTCCATATGTTATAACATTTCTGGAGAAAAACGGTCACCTGAAAAAAGTAAGTTGAGACTTTTGCAGGCAATCCCACTTAAAAAAAGGAAAATTCGCCAGCGTTTTTTGTACTTTAATGCATTTTCGGCTCCCAGGATATGATGTAAGTGACAGAGGATTGAGGAAGATGTAGCTTCTTTTTAGAACTTCGCCTGGTCTGAGGTGGTGAAGTCAACTCTGGCAAAAGAGGTAACGTTCAGTAAAATCCTCACTTTAGTGAATTTGCCAGAGCAAATGTTTAAACATTTTTTAGTATCTTAAGAAACAGTGAGCCAAATTACTGAAAGACCCTTTATCTGGAAAACCCTAGGTCCTGAGCATTCTGCATAACAAGTTTCATACTTGTAAAGGTATGGGACCTGTTATCCAGAATGCTCGGGACCTGGGGTTTTCCGGATAAAAGATCTTTCTGTGATTTGGATCTTCATACTGTAAAACCTACTAGAAAATCATGTAAACATTAAATAAACCCTGGGATCAAGTACAAAGTACTGTTTTATTATTACAGAGAAAAAGGAAATCATTTTTAAAAATTTGGATTATTTGGATAAAATGGAGTCTATGGGTGATGGGCATTCAATAATTCGGAACTTTCTGGATAACGGGTTTCTGGATAACGGAGCCCATTCCTTTATACAACTGAAGGTGATGTAAGTGTGTGCCCATATCCTGCGCTTCTTCCCACATAAAAGATGGAGCAGATCTCCGGACCTCCTGTAATTAGTGCAAAATGTTGCACCTAATTGCAGTGGGCACTATTACTTAAGAATTTTGGGAAGGAATCATACAACGTGGGTAATTTGTCGAAATTGTTTTCCTATGTCAAGAGAGCTTAATTTGGGAAAAATGTTATTCTTTGCCATGTTGGAAAGTTTGGTGCAACCCTGATTGTTGTGCAGAGTTGTGGCAGGGATTAAACTACAATGGAGTCTGCAATCTATGACGGTTTTCATATATACACTGTATTCTTTACAAATATATCCTCTCCTTGTGCAATGATGGTAATGAGGGAATGCTCTAAAGACAGCACTTCAATACAAGTATATTATATATCATGCTATAAATTATTAGACTGTTGGAAGCTTTAACTCAGGTACTTACAGGATCCAGGAGGAAAACACGCAAATCATCCTTCACCTTTTGTCAAAGAAACTATTCTCTGATGAAGTAAGGAAACAACTAATAGGAAAAAAATGCTTTTTATCTCTCTATAAAAATACACTGAAAAATATCTATCACTGTCGATCGTCAGGTTTGCAGCCTCCTACTCATAAAACAAATTGAGAGGCTTAAATCTTCAGGACAGAAATCAATACACGGATAAGTAAAGAACACGCAGAAGCAGACAGCCTGGGATTTATTTCCCTTAAAGTGTTTTTTTCAATAGATTTACAGATGATAAATTTTAAGAGGGCAAGAAAGCTGGATTTGTTATGTACTTGTTTTTCAACAACACTTTTACTGCAGGGGACAACATGAAAAAGAAGACACGACGCAGGTTATCGAATGCATAGGTTAACATTAATCAAAGACTTGATCTTTTACTGATCACAGAGGTTAACTGACAGTGTCTCATGAATGAAATGTAGGTGAGGTGGGGTTGTACAACATTGCATGGGGTATGCGGCCTCTTTGCACCTTGTTAATAACCTTGCTGTTCCAGATTCTACAACGCCTATTCTTGACTGTGGGAAGATATATCTGAAGCTTTTAAGGTACCGGTAGTAGAGATTTCTCTGTACCTTAAGTCTACTAGAAAATCATGTAAAAATTAAATAAACCCAATAGGCTGGTTTTGGTTCCAATAAGGATTAATTATATCTAAGTTTTGATCGAGTACAAGGCACTTTTTTATTATTACAGAGAAAAAGGAAATCATTTTTTAAATTTTGGATTATTTGGATAGAATGGAGTCTATGGGAGACGGCCTTTCCGTAATTCGGAGCTTTCTGCATAACGAGTTTCCGGATAACGGAGCCCATTCCTGTATAAGAAATATACTGTTTGTAAGTAAAAATGAATACAATTAATAGCCCTTTTGGTGTTGAAAATATAAATGGTCTGTCAAAAGGGGTTTTTGTTTTTTTACATTAAGTACATTGATAAAATTAGCCTTAAGGTGGCCATGCACTGGCCAATTAAAGCTGCCGACAGACTGAGTCGACTGCTTATTGGCCTGTGTATGGGGTCCTCCGACAGGCTTCCCCGATCGACATCTGGCTGAAAGACAGGACTAAAAATCCTGTTGGATCGCGATCCGACGACCCATTACCCTTTGTTATGATTCGATTGTTGGGCCCTAGGGTCCATAATTGGATCAGCCTGATATCGCCCTCCTCAAGGTAGGCATATCGGGTAGAGATCTGCTCGTTTGGTGATGTCTCAGTGTATGCCCACCTTTAGTCTAGCAAATAGCACAACTTAAATGTTTCCGAGCTTGCAGATAATTGCTTCTCAGTGATTAGTTGACAGTTAGATATGCTCATTATTCAAAGAAAGCAAAAACCTTATGAAGGAAATATTTTTAGACATTTGCAATAGAAGGTAAGCAAACTAAATGCTTCTCTACTCCACTCAAGTCATTTGCAGAAATGAACTCCAGACATTGTTCCTGAGAACTATCCCTATCAAGTGGAACTCTTGTTAAGTGACTGAAATTTGTTAAGTGACTGAAAATACATCCGTGTAGTGGTAAAATAAGGTCAAGAAGACATAGATACATATCAGTTGCTGTAGCTGCTTAAAGACCAGTGATTGCTGGCAAGCTAACTGAAAGGAGAGAAGTCAGTGTAGAGAGTGGGCTTAATTAAAGTGGGGAGATTCCAGCATATGAAGCGAGAGAGCAAAGGTTGTAAAGGACATTATTATTAAATGAACAGTAGAGAAAATGATACAGTGATTCTTTGCAACGTCTCTGCTAATGTATAAGCGATATATCATAAAAATGACAAAGCATTTAGTCTGTAAGAACTATCTACCTAATAGTCTATTTGAATATTTGATAACCCTTTATTCTACAAGCCAAAGATCTCTGTTACATCAATGCCCGAGTGAAGGTATGATAAGAATTAAGAGCCGATAAACAGGTAAAACTTAGAAGAAATGATGATCATTTTAATGTGCTAAAGGGCATGCAGCACATCACATATCATCCTTTTTCATCCCAGCTTGAGAAAGAAGAATCTGGTGTTTAGGGGAAGTTTGGAACATGGTACAGGTATGGGATCAATTATCCAGAAACCAGTTATCCAGAAAGATCCGAATTACAGAAAGGCCATCTCCCATGGACTCCATTTTATCCAAATAATTTGAATATTTAAAATTGATTTTCCTTTAATCTGTAAGAATAGAACAGTACCTTGTACTAAGATACAACTAATCCTTATTGGAAACAGAACCAGCCTATTGGGTTTATTTAATGTTTACATGATTTTCCAGCAGACTTAAGGTTTGAAGATCCAAATTACAGAAAGAGTCAATTATCCGGAAAGCCCCAGGTTCCGAGCATTCTGCATAACAAGTCTTATACCTGTACATGTTTTCAGAATGAATATTTGTCCATAGCAGTGTTACAACTAGGGATGCACCGAATCCCGGATTCGGTTCAGGATTCGGCCTTTTTCAGCCAGATTCGGATTCGGCCGAATCCTTGTGCCTGGCCGAACCGAATCTGAATCCTAATTTGCATATGTAAATTACGATTGGGTAGGGAAATCACGTGACTTTTTATCACAAAGGAAGATTTTTTCCCACTTTTTCCTTTCCTGACCCTAATTTGCATATGCAAATTAGGATTCGGTTTCGGCTCTGTATTCTGCCGAATCTTTCACCAAGGATTCGGGGATTCGGCTGAATCCCCAGTTACAACATTACAGAGAAAGCTCACTCCAAGGGGCAAATTCACTAAGATTCATAGTTGCGCCAGGCGTAACTTCGCCGCACTTCGCCAGGCGTAGTTTCGCCAGCACTCTGCAAATTCACTACAATCCGAAGTTGCGCTCAGGGGTAGCGTAAGGTTGCGAAGTTGCGCTAGCATTGATTCGCTAAGCGAATCGAAGTTACGCTAGCGATGGTTAATTTGCATACGGCGCCAAATTCAAATTTCAATGGAGGAATACGTACAATCACTACAAATGCCTGGGAAACCTTCAAAACATCAAATCAAATTTTTTTTTTGCCCTACACATGTGCCCCCTGTATAGTTAAGTTGCCATGAGTTAGGAAATATAGGGGGGAAGGAGGGGAGCCCCAAAAAAATTTTCGATCTTTTTCAGCCTATCACCCATAATATAGAAAAAACGCCAGCGTTTTTTGGGACTTAGAAAAAATGTGAACTTTTTTTTTGAAGCAATCCCTATCTACTCTATTGCGCTTCGCCTGGTCTGAGGTGGTGAAGGAAGTCTAGCGTAAAAGGTAGCGTTAAGTACAATGCGCGCGTTAGTGAATTTGCGTAGTTACGTCCGTTGCGAAAATTCGGCAGGCGTAAGGGTGTGAAGTAACACTAGCGAATTTACGCCAGCGTTCGTTAGTGAATTTGCGAAGTAACGAAAATGACCAACGCTAGCGAATTGACGCTAGCGTTAGGAATTTTGGCGCTTAGTGAATTTGCCCCCAAGCCTAACATTATTCTGGTAAGTTCAAACACTATTGGGGGAATGTTATATGTTTTGTTAATGCAAGTTAGCGACCATGTTTTTTTAACTGATAACAGACCTCAGCAACTTCCTTGCGAACATTTGGCTTTTGGGAACATTGGCAGTGTATGTAATAAAAAAAAAAACAACATTTTTTTCGACAACATATTTAATGAAACTACAGAGCAAGTGTTAACGCTAACCTTTGCTTAGTGATAATGCGCAATGTAATATTCCCCAGCAAATGATTTTACATTGTGAGCAGTGCTAAACATTGATAAAAACGCCATTTAAAAAAAACTATTTTAATTACATTCCCCCTATGTGGATACACTCATGTTGTGGGTTTTAATATGCTCACAAATGAAAATTGTGGAACTGCGTGTATATAAATATCAATAAATGTAAACATTATTTATTCATAAATGTTATTTATATATCTCTTGGAACATTTGAAATATAATCTGTCTGGATTAATACAAGAACAGTTGGCAAGTGAGTCTGAAAAAAAAGGGATGGATACTGGCATCTAGAAAGCTTGATATGGATGCTGCTACCATCTTCCATGCTCTTAGAATTCCCCAGCTTTAATATATGCTGCAGAATAATACACAATTATTATCGGGTTTTAGACTGGCCTCTATTTATGATTTTCTCAGACTCGCTTTCATCTGGTATGGTACATATGGATTGGAAGAAAACTGATGTAATTCCCATATATAAAAAGCGATTACAATCTCAGCCTGGTAATTATAGACAGTAAGTTTGACATCTATGGTGGGCAAATTATTTAAAGGCTTGTTAAAGCATCATATTAATAATTGTGCCCTGGTGAATGGCTTTATAAGCATGGCTTTATAAAGACAAAGTTGATTGCTTTTTTTGATGAGGTAAGTAAGATACTGGACAGCAAGGGGGGGCGGGCAGTAGATGTGATCTATTTGCATTTTGCCAATGGATTTGATTACACTGCTCCACGACTTCTCTCTAAACTAAGCTCTGTTGGGCTTTATGAGGATCATTGGACATGGATAGGAAACTGGCTACAGGATCAGGTACAGAGGGTGGTTGTTAATGGTGCATTCTCTATTTGGAGTAAGGTTCTAAGTGGGGTCCCTCAGGGCTCAGTATTGGGTCCACTTTTAATTTACTTGTTCATTAATGACTTAGGGGAGGGTAATAAATAATGTATCAGTGTTTGCAGATGACACAAAACTATGCAGCCCAATTAAAGGAAAGGATAAGGATTTAGGATATCAGCAGACTGCAGAGTAATCAGTAAATGGGCCAAGGTTGGCAATATTTGTTGCCCATACATCACTGCTCCTGTGCATGTCCTTTACTGTAACAAAAAGATACATGGCTGTATGTCCAAAGTGCAATATACAGTACACAGTTCTATCAGAGTGTGCTCAGTGGTGTAAACAAGAGAACACCAAAATCTTTTGGAAACAATCATTACTGTTGTCTCTAGTGTTTTGTGACTATTGCTATGCTCTTTTCAGTCCAAATAAACAACAAAAGCAATACTGTACAGATCCCTCTGACTTTCTTTTTAATACTGCATTGTACTTTGTTTAACATTACAGATTCCTGTATAAAACAGTTAGGTTCTATAACCCATGGCATTACCACCACCACCACCACAGGATATGTGAATAGTGACTCATTTATTGACTCATCGTCAAAAACCAGTACTCTTTACGTATCAACAAACTATTTATGTGTATTGTATTGGAAAGCAGCAAGATCAGCAGGCACTGTTCCTCATTTCACAATATTTAAGGATAACAAGCTTCATGATATCACAGGTCATGTTAGGACAGGGTACAAAGTAAATAAAAAAAATCTGTTTCAGCCTATCAACACTATTGTTTAATAGCTGATAATGAACATAATCACTGCATTCAAAGGGATATTAAAATGATGTGCTTTAAAAAGAATCTGGGCAAATGCAAATTTCCTATTTTATCATTAAAGGAAAACTATACCCCTCGAACAATGTAGGTCTGTATAAAAATATATTGCATAAAACATATGTAAAACCCTGCTTTATGTATGTAAATAAATCATTTTCAGAATGATATATCTTAAGTAGTATGTGCCATTGGGTAATCATAAATAGAAAATTGCCTTTTTAAAAAATAGGGGCCGCCCCCTTGGATCCCACAATTCACGGTGCATACAAACAAACCAATCAAGTTAGGTCACATGAGCCAATTAACAGACAGAGTTCTGTCTTTTGCTTCTTCCTGTTAAAGTTAGAGTTGTAGTATTTCTGGTCAGGTGATCTCTGAAGCAGCACACAAACCATCATTAAATGGTGGTTCAAGACAAGAGATGTAAAAGGGCAATATTTACATATATATACCAGTTTGGAAAGATTCTTTAATATGCCACTTAAAGGAAAACTATACCCCTCAAACAATGTAGGTCTCTATAAAAAGATATTGCATAAAACAGCTCATATGTAAAATCCTGCTTCATGTAAATAAACCATTTTCATAATAATATACTTTTTAGTAGTATGTGCCATTGGGTAATCATAAATAGAAAATTGCCATTTTAAAAAATAAGGGCAACCCCCTGGGATCGTATGATTCACAGTGCACACAAACTTACCAAACAAACTATACTTGTTAGGTCACACAAGCCAATTAACAGGCAGAGTTCTCCACACTTCTTGATGTTACAGCTAGAGTTGTAGTATTTCTGGTCAGGTGATCTCTGAGGCAGCACAGAGACCATCACAAAATGATAGTTTAAGGCAAGAGATGCAAAAGGGCAATATTTACTTAAATATATATTCCAGTTTGATAAGATTCTATTTTAATATGCCACTTAATTTGATCTGTTGCTCAAGTATTTGTTTTGGGGGTATAGTTTTCCTTTAATTTGCTATAATAATATAATTTTTCGTAATACCATAGAATTTAATTTACAGTATTACACGGGACATAAAATAGTGCATTTTTAAAAATCGCTAAAAGACACAGACCTTCAGGCTACTTTATTGTGACTTAAAGGGACATGACATGGGATTAGTTCAAATTGCATTTAAAATAGTTACATATACATGAAGAACAGGGACTGACTGGTGTGTATTAATTTTGGGGGTATTGTGTTTAAATAGTGAGTGAATGTAATAAGTGGAATAAAATTAAAATTTAAGAATAACAATTTTTTGTAATGCCATAGAATGTAATTTATAGTATTGCACAGTGCTAATGTACAAGAACAGGTCAACTATATACAGTAACTAAGGAGCAGCTATTCCTTTTGTGTTCAATAACAAAGTTATAAGGGGTCATTTACCATGGCCCCAAACAGAAACATAAGAACGTGCCCCTTTTCTCTGAAAAAGAAGGGAAGTGTTGGTAAATATAATGCAATCTTGTCCTTACCATATGCCACAGGAGGTGGTAAGTATAAGGCTACAATGTGGCATGTATCCACCAACACTGCATTTCCCAGTCGGATAGGGGGCAGGAAAGGGGTATCTAGACTACATGCCACTCCCTGCCTGCCCATCATAAACACAGTTATGGTGAAAACAGGCAGTGCTGTATGCATAATACATAGCAGATTGCAGCCATTTTATGCACATGCACTGTGCATAGTGATACGGTAATTAATACATGTATGCTTTTGTATTTAATTTAATGGAATAGGGTTCATAGATTCCTGTGCCCCTGTGCCTGACTGGATTTGACCACCTGACAAGGACTTGGTAACTGTGTGCTGTGGACAGTATAATGGCTGTTATTATACCCAGAAGAAGTGTCCCAAAAAGTGAACAGAACTGGTAATATATATATATATATATATATATATATATATCACATCACAAATCGCACTTGGAGGACTTTGTAAGTGAAAAAACAAAATCTACTTTATTTCAACGTTTCGGCTCTACCACTTCAGCCGGCTCGATGTGGTAGAGCCGAAACGTTGAAATAAAGTAGATTTTGTTTTTTCACTTACAAAGTCCTCCAAGTGCACTTTGAAAAATTCTTTAACCAGCACCCGGGTGGATGTTTACCAGCTTTGAGTGCACCTAATAGGACTCACCACAAATGAAAAATGCAAATGCTGTTGGAATCATCAAATCATCAAATCAAAATGCTCTTTTTGGATTTACTCATCTACAAACATTTCTGAGAACCCCCAACCTTTGTCAATGACTGAGTTCAGGGCAGATTCAGGGGGTTAACCCCACAACCAATACTACACAGACATATGAGTTTAGCGACCATGGGGCTGGTCCTCTTGTGGAAACAGATCAGTTCAAATATGGTCCAGCCTTAAAGCCAGTTAGGAAGGTAGGTTAAGATTTAGTGTAAATGCTCATAGTTTTCCCTAGATTGGCCCTTAAACAACTGTTACAAAGTCTTGCTATAGTATTAAAATGAGAGCCACCAGAAATGTTGCACTGGAATACAGGCTTGAATCAATTGATTTATCAACTAGTGCAAGTCTACAATTGGTGTTGGAATCTCACACAGACACTGTATCACATGCACATTATAGTGATCACCCAGACTTATTTTACCAAAATCAAATCATTAATAAAATTATTATTTGTGCTACGGGTGTCTGCAAACATTAGTAGCATGTATGATTTGTATTGCTTCTCCGAAGCTTCTCTAAAATGCCATAGTCAGTGCAACGGAAGTGCAAAAATTTGTTGAGAAACACCAGCAGTCATTGCAATGCATGAAAAGTATTTGTCTACAGCCTCATCAGATTTTCAAGTAGTCTTAATAAATTAGTTTAACCTTACATACTGAGCAAATATTAAGTTAGAGATTTAGTAGCATTGCAGCCATAAGTAGCAAAAAAGTGTGGCAGGTTTTGAATAAATATTAAAACTCCTTTACAATGTAACTAACACTTTGTTACGATCTGACACCACAGAGAAGCAATCTGAAGGGAGTCTGTAAACTGGGTAGCCTGGGAAATACTCGTAAATGGCCGAGCCAAGCTAATGAGTCATAATGAAAATAATGCAAGTTTAATAGAGAAAAAACAAAACAGGGACTGGTGCAAGGTGAAAAATATAAACAAATATACAGGCCAGTGACAGGAGAAATCAGCAGGCAGAAACAGAGTCTGGTAATCATGCCAAAGGCAGGGTCAGGCAGCAGGCAAATGAGTCCAAGAACAGGCAAAAGGTAAAACCCAGGCAATCCACAGAGACAGGACAAGGTGGGGACAGGAGCACAGGAACAAGGTTGGGGTCATGGAGTAAAGTAGGGACTCAACAACTTGGAACCAGATGGGGTCTCAGGAACATGAATAGCAGAAGGGTCTTAATTACATGATGATCTACACATGAACCTAATAAGGTGGGTGGAGGAAAGAGCAGACAGAAAGAATACAAGCGATGTACAGTATAATGAGAACTGGTCAGGACCAGCCCAGATGGTAGGTACACACTCCCAGAAATATAAACACCATAGTTTGAATCCCGGCTGATACACAATTTATAAAGGGACAGAATAGTTGGTTATACCAGTCAGTGTGCACCAACTTCCATATAGCCAATTCATTTTTATCAATTATATCTACAGTATATAGCACCAACACATTACAGAGATTATACTTTATCAGTCCCAAACCCAGTGGAGTTTACAATGTAAGTCCCTTCCACATTCACACACAAACCCAGTGGAGTTTACAATGTAAGTCCCTTCCACATTCACACACAGTGTGAGAATATACGCGTGCGTCCTGTCCGGCGTCTGAAGCGGGACGCTGGCGACGGTCGCAAGGACGTAGGCGGAAACGCCGGTGATGAACGTGCTGGCGTCAGTTCCGCGACGTCAGCGCAGAGACGCCAGTTTGGCGCCAAAGCATCTGTATTTAAACGCAAACCAGACTAAGGTGCATTGCCTGGTTATTAGGTTATTTTGACTGAAACCCTAGCGTCTTCGAACTTTGGATTCCTGATTATTGACCCTTGCCTGAACTCGGATTTGATTACTGCCGCCTGTCTCGACCTTCTTGCCTGTTTCATCGTTTATGATTATTGCTGCCTGCCTTTTGACCTTGGATCTCCTGACTACGATTTTGCCTAATCCCTTGTACTTCGCTGACCGTCTCACTGGCTACTCTCCACAACCCTGCTCCCTGTTCCACTCCAGGTGGGTAGTGGTTGTGCGAGGCGCTTGTGGGTTCATTATCTTCTGCTCCAGCTCCTTCTACGACTGGATTATACTGGTGAGTCTGACACACAGTATGGTCAGTTTTATCAGTATTCAGATGTGTAGGCCAGCTCCAATTTTCACTACTTGGGTGTGTGGCCTGAGGTGACCCAATGGGCCACGCACAACCCAGTTGACCACAGAAGAGTGTGATAATAAGAAATTTCAAGATTGATGTGTGTAGAATGCTATTGGATGTCTTTCTCACTAAACTATTTTATTGTATAAAACTGGAAATCCAAATTTAGAGCTGACAAAATTGTAGACTGGCCTTTTCTTCTTCACAAGAGACAATGCCTATAGAGCAAACATTCATTAAAAAACAATGAAGTGCTTTACATAAAGAAAACATTGGTATTTCTGACATTTGAACTTTATCCGTCACTAAGCTTTTAAAATCTAATTGCCATTTTCCCCGTCGAATTCCTGGAGTGACTGAAATGGAAAGACATCTTTCAAACTGTATTAAAGTCTAATATAGATCATGTATAATTGCTCACATTAACTTTAATGGATTCCCATGTGACTAGATCTAAACTATGAATCTGCAGAGCGTGCTATGCTTCTGCAAACCTGAGAAGACAATCCCTATGAGACCCACAAATTACCTTTTTGAATGAATGTATAATGTATCAGAATAATAGATTACAGAAAAGACACAAATAACACATATAAAGTGTGCCATTAGCCCAATTAACAGTCTGTGGTGTTCAGATCATAAAATACTGCAAATATGGAGTCTAAAAATTAGAAGTAGGCCAGGATATTGTTACAAGCACCTGTCTACTTTCTCCTCCATTCAATGTCACTATACCTCATCCTTTTGGCTGTTTTGTAACTATGTGATTTTCTTTTGAAAGATTGTTTGATCGTTTTCTAAAGAATCTGGAACATTAGTTAAAATTTTAGAAAAGGAAAAGGTTATACTTGAATAGTTTAAACATGGATTTGGGGTTCTTTATCAGTGTCTGGACTGAAATATTTGTTTTCTAGAAAGACATTAAACCAAAGGTACTGCCAAGAGATGTATTTAAGAAAAGCAAGAAATGATTTGATGCACAGTACGTCTATGGTTTTTAAAGAGATGCATAAGAAAATGATCTCTGGAAAGTCATCAAATATGCCAGGAGTGTCAAAATAGTATATGCAGGGACTTATATAAATCTATGTTATTGGAACAATATGCTTTCTCATTTCTCATCAAAGATCCTATATAATAAGAAAATATAATTCCTATAGAGCAGAGAGTTAGTTATCAATAGTTTCAGGAAAAGAAAAGGTTAAAATTAAGCAAGCTTTATCAGAAATGTCTATATAAATATACCAGCAAACCCTCAAAGTAATAATTTCCTTCAATTATGTACAGATGGCCTTTTGTATCAGACTTCCTTCTGCGAGGTCACAAAACAATCATACAGTATCTCTCCCAGATATTGGGCTGATCTGATCGTGGTCCCTAGTAGTGATGTGCGGGCCAACCCGATTCCCGCGGGTCGACCTCGCAGTGCTCCTCGCGGGTGGCGCGACCGGCATCCTACTTCCGGGTTCCTGTTTTATACTCTCGCGTCTGCTTGCCCCGTCATCAGGGGGTCAGTGCGGGTCTATAAAAAGACTCCCGGAAGAAAGTGGGGTCGAGCGCAGGTCAGTGCAGGGCGGGTTAGGGTTGGGTTCGGGTCAGGGAAACCCTGACCCGCACATTACTAGTCCTTAGGGCTCAACAATCGGATTGCGATGAGGAGAATAAGGGCATGCAGCCATTGGGCAGGTTTAAAAATCCCATCGGTTTGTTGATGCAATCCTCGATTCAATATGATTTTTAAAACTGCCCAATCGACATCTGGCCAACTTTCTGCCGGCAGCTTATCGATTTGTGCATGGCCAACTTAACCCTTTTTATATCCACCAGTGTCAGTTTTATAAAGTTGATTAACCTGCCTGTATGTTTTTCAAATTATGGGAGACCAGAGTACCAGCAGAAACTCATCAATACAAACTCCTTGTTTTTTTAATACACAGACTGGTACAGTCTGTGCTTAATGCTGCGCTTGAGTAATAACACCGAAAATATAATCTTCTGCACTCCCAGTCCTCTGTATATTCAGGAATTAGGGAGTAGATATGACTGGACGGCATGCCACCTCAAAAATTGTGCTGTCCAAGGATTTCCTTTCCCAGAGGTGTGTCTATTTGCTGGAGGGGATGAAAGGTGCTTAAGGGCATGAGGTAGGAGGCCTCACTAGGAGAAGATGGTAAAAGATGGTAGGAGTCATAGTTCTCTGTAGGTATGAAATTCAGACTAAGGGTAGAGACCTGCTTTGGATCAGATCAGGTACTTGAAAAATATTTGCAAATTGTATGCATTATAATAATCCCCCTCACCTCCCAGATGATGTTGATCCACTACATGAGTCCTGTCCACGGTGATGCCACTTACAATATTGTGGTTCCCAGGTCAGAAGGTAAGTTAACCTATTGCAGGTAGAGTTGGGTAGTGGGTAGGGTAAGGGAGGCAATGGGTTAGTGTTAGGCACAGCAAGGATTAGTACTCTGGGAGCCACCCTGGTTGTCAGACCCAAACAAATAGGTTCCAGGATAGAGTGATACCAGAAGGAGCACCGCTGTGGAGGCCCTGTACTCTGAGGACAGCACATCTGTTTGTGAGAACTACCACTGACTTTAAAACCAAATGCCCTGGCCATGCCCAAACATGGTATTCTGGCAGTAGGCAGTGAGATGCAATATCAACAGCAGCTTGCAATAAGTCTAACTTTCTAGCAATAACAACTAAACATGTAAATGTAAATGGCCATGTAATTGTAATGGCCATTTCTAATAATATTCAGGCTTATAACCAGATATATGAACTGCATTGCTTGAGCCTTGTTTTATAGATAAGAACTGCCGAATTCCCCTGCAAAGCACTTTTTATTAATCTCCCCTGTGTTTTGTGCTTCACTTTAATGTGTCATTAAATATTTCAATTGTTGCTGCTTTCCAGACTCCTTGGCGGAAGTGGCCTCTGTCATCAATTACACTAATAAGGTCTGGGGTTACTCACTTCTGTTACTCGCTGCTCATTTTCTGTCTGAGGCAGCGAACATGTTTACTGCAGATGTCAGAAAAAGAAAAAAAAGAAAAGAAACTTTCCCATGCCTGCTGGAAAGAAAACTAAAATAAAACCAAAGATGGACCCAGCAGATGTGCAGATTTTTGTTCCTGCAGTCGAACAAAATACACAATGTAATTAGAAATGACATAGGGAGACTACGCTATACAGTAAGGCATTACATACACAATTCAAATTGCAAAGGAGAGGGAATCCTATATTTGACTTTGTGCGTGAATCATTAGCTGTAGTACAGAGCTGTGGCAGGATTTTAAAGGGCTTTTGGGGATAAAAGAAAAACAGTTGCACATAAGATGCTTTGTTATTAATCAGCTTTTCTGAATATGTCTATGTTGTGCAGAGTTCAACTCTCAGGTCTTTTAAAAGTATTAAACCAGTAGGAAGAGGATAATACTTTTTTTTTTCTAAAAAATTAACTTATTTAAAGTCTGTGATCTTGGCAACTTGAATTGCTCCCTCAGCAGTGTACGCTAAAATTAGACTATGGGATCTGTGGGGTCAGGGAATAAACATCATGCTACTTACATTGTCGTACATGTCATATTAATCGCAGCTCTGTGTCTGATTTATAATTGCAAAGGGTAGGAATTCTGTCAGATTAAAAAAACGAAAGTAATTCAACACAAATAGCAGTAAGCTGGCCAGAACTAGGGGTAGACAGAGTAGGCGCCCGCCTAGGGAGCTATCATGTGGGGGTCTTTTTTCTTTTAAACCCTGATTTTCTTGGCCTTTAATAGTTTTTCAATTTTATAAACTGCCTGTTCCAACCTACTCTTGCCCATGATTAGTACTGCAGGCAGAAGCACTCCCCACCTCCCTCTTGGCAGCTGCTGGCACAGGTAAATATTTGTGGGCAATATCTTGGCTGCTGCTGGCACAGGTAAATGGATGATTTGGGGGCAATATGATGGATTTGTATCTGCTGCTGGCACAGGTACATATTTAAGGGCAATATGATGGATTTTTGGCTCCTGCTGGCACAAGTACATATTTGGGGGCAATATTGTGGATTTTTTGGCTGCTGCTGACACAGGTACAGATTGGGCAATATGAGGGCTTGGCTGCTGCTGGCTCAGGTACATGGGGTTCAGGTACACTGATGTTTGGGGCAATATGATGGCACAGGTACAAATTATGGAAAATATGATGGATTTTTTTGACTGCCGCAGATTAGGGGTTAAACTGATGGATGTTTTGGTTTATATAGGTACAGATTAGGATCTTGGGTAGGGATGTAGCGAACGTCGGAAAAAAGTTCGCGAACATATTCGCGAACTTGCGTCAAAAATGCGAACGGTTCACGAACGTCGCGAACCCCATAGACTTCAATGGGAAGGCGAATTTTAAAAGCTAGAAAAGACATTTCTGGCCAGAAAAATGATTTTAAAGTTGTTTAAAGGGTGCAACGACCTGGACAGTGGCATGCCAGAGGGGGATCAAGGGCAAAAATGTATCTGAAAAATACATTGTTGACACAGCGCTGCGTTTTGTGCTGTAAAGGGCAGAAATCACACTACATTTCTAAACCTGTGTAATGAACTGCTTTAAAACGTCCGGCGTCTACATGCCAATCAAGTCGTGTAAAGGTTACAGCCTGTTCACACGCAAAGACGAAACGCGGCGCTTATTGCAACGCAAAAAAATGCAAAGAGCTTTAATGAATGATACCGTCAAGTGAGCAAATAATAGTTGTTAATTACTAGTTGAGCTTGTCACCTCCAGGATGTTCGTCCTGTTGGTGGCAATATTTCTGTAGTGGTGTGTTTAGCAGTCACCGTGCTTGTGCGCACGTGCACGGTCAGGCAGAGGTAATTCAATGTACAGTGAAGTGAACCAAAAAACACTGATTCTGCAGTGTGGGCCCAGTTTTGGTCTACTTTATTGATCACCTGCTGTGACCATAAAAGATGCGATTTTGCCACTGTTGCAGAACCCTGAAAAATTAGGCATGTGTACTTTCCTGAAAAATTATGGTTTTTTTTGTCGCAGCCACTGAAGCACAGAGGCCAGAAAAAATATGCCATATAAATGCTGAAAATATTAATTTTTTTTTCGCAGCCACTGCAGCACAGAGGCCAGAAAAAATATGCCATATAAATGCTAAAAATATAAAAAAATTTTGTCGCAGCCACTGAAGCACAGAGGCCAGAAAAAATATGCCATATAAATGCTAACAATCTAAAAAAATTTTGTCGCAGCCACTGAAGCACAGAGGCCAGAAAAAATATGCCATATAAATGCTGAAAATATTAAATTTTTTTTGTTGCAGCCACTGCAGCACAGAGGCCAGAAAAAATATGCCATATAAATGCTAAAAATATATAAAAAATTTTTGTCGCAGCCACTGAAGCACAGAGGCCAGAAAAAATATGCCATATAAATGCTAACAATATAAAAAATTTTTGTCGCAGCCACTGAAGCACAGAGGCCAGAAAAAATATGCCATATAAATGCTGAAAATATTAATTTTTTTTGTCACAGCCACTGCAGCACAGAGGCCAGAAAAAATATGCCATATAAATGCTAAAAATATAAAAAAAAATTGTCGCAGCCACTGAAGCACAGAGGCCAGAAAAAATATGCCATATAAATACTAACAATATAAAAAAATCTTGTCGCAGCCACTGAAGCACAGAGGTCAGAAAAAATATGCCATATAAATGCTGAAAATATTAATTTTTTTTTGTCGCAGCCACTGAAACACAGAGGCCAGAAAAAATATGCCATATAAATGCTAAAAATATAAAAAAAAATTGTCGCAGCCACTGAAGCACAGAGGCCAGAAAAACTCAGGATTTACCTGGATTCAAATGAAACCAGTAGGGTTTGCACCCTAGTTTGTAACAGTGGCGGAGGGAGGAGGACGCTAAAGGACAGCTGTGTGTGGAGTCATGAGGCGTGCAGAGAAGGACAGCTGCATGGGGAGTCAGAACAAGTCTTCCAGCGTGCAGTAACCCTCCGAGATCCACGCCTCATTCATTTTAATAAAGGTCAGGTAATCCACACTTTTGTGACCTAGGCGAGTTCTCTTCTCAGTTACAATCCCTCCTGCTGCACTGAAGGTCCTTACTGAGAGGACACTTGAGGCGGGGCAAGACAAGGGGTTCATGGCAAATTGTGACAGCTCTGGCCACAGATCAAGCCTGCGCACCCAGTAGTCCAGGGGTTCATCGCTCCTCAGAGTGTCGATATCTGCAGTTAATGCCAGGTAGTCCGCTACCTGCTGGTCGAGGCGTTCTTTGAGGGTGGATCCAGAAGGGTTCTGGCGCTGCCTTGGACTGAAAAACATTTGCATGTCTGACGTTACAGAGTGGCCAAAGTGCTTTGTCCTTGCAGGTGCGCTCGTGGCAGGATTACTGGCACCTCTGCCCCTGGAATGTTGATGAGTTCCTGAAGTGACATCACCCTTAAAAGCATTGTACAACATGTTTTGCAGGCTGGTTTGTAAATGCAGCATCCTTTCGGACTTGTGGTACGTTGGTAACATTTCTGCCACTTTATGCTTGTACCGAGGGTCTAGTAGCGTTGCGACCCAGTACAGGTCCTTCTCCTTAAGCCTCTTGATACGGAGGTCCTTCAACAGGCATGACAGCATGAAAGACCCCATTCTCACAAGGTTGGATGCAGAGGTATCCATCTCCGCTTCCTCGTTATCAAGGACTACATCATCCACAGTCTCCTCCCCCCAGCCACGTACAAGACCAGGGGTCCCCAAAAGGTCACCACAAGCCCCCTGGGAAGCCTGCTCCTGTTGGTCCTCCTCCTCCACAAAGCCACCTTCCTCCTCTGACTCCACTTCTGACACCTCTCCCTGCGTTGCAGCAGGTGCCTGGGCTCGTTCTGGTGATTCCGACCAAAAAATCGTGCGCTTCCTGCTCCTCGTCACGCTGGTCTACAGCCTCATCTGTCACTCATCGCACGACACGCTCCAGGATGAAAGCAAAGGGTATTAGGTCGCTGATGGTGCCTTCGGTGCGACTGACCATGTTTGTAACCTCTTCAAAAGGGTGCATGAGCCTGCAGGCATCGCGCATAAGCACCCAGTAACGGGGGAAAAAAATCCCCAGCTCTGCTGATCCAGTCCTACCACCCAGTTCAAACAGGTATTCATTGACGGCTCTTTGTTGTTGCAGCAGACGTTCCAACATGAGGAGCGTTGAATTCCAGCGAGTCTGGCTGTCGCAAATTAAACGCCTGACTGGCATGTTGTACCGCTGCTGAATGTCAGCAAGGCGTGCCATGGCTGTGTAGGAACGTCTGAAATGGGCCGACACCTTCCTGGACTGCCTGAGAACGTCCTGGAATCCTGGGTACGAGACAAAACGTTGGACTATTAAATTCAGAACATGTGCCATGCAGGGCACATGTGTTAAATTGCCCAGTCTCAGTGCTGCCAACAGATTGCTTCCGTTGTCACACACCACTTTTCCGATCTTCAGTTGGTGTGGGGTCAGCCACCGATCGGCCTGTGACTGCAGAGGTGACAGGAGTACAGATCCGGTATGGTTTCTGCTTTCCAGGCACGTCATCCCCAAGACAGCATGACAACGGCGTACCTGGCACGTCGAATAGCCTAGGGGGAGCTGGGGGTGCACAGGTGTGGAGGAGGAGGACCCAGCAGCAGAGGAGGAAGAAGAGGAAGAAGACGAGTTAGAGAGCGAAGGAGGAGTAGAGGTGGTGGCAGAACAGCGTGCAATCCATGGCGGTGACACCAACTCCACTGTTGTTGTTGAGCCACACATTCCCTGCTTCCCAGCCATTACCAAGTTCACCCAGTGGGCAGTGTAGGTGACATACCTGCCCTGACCATGCTTGGAGGACCATGCGTCAGTAGTCATATGGACCTTTGGCCCAACACTAAGTGACAGAGATGCGGTGACTTGGCTCTGCACATGGTGGTACAGGTGTGGTATTCCCTTTTTGGAAAAAAAATTGCGGCTGGGTACCTTCTACTGCGGTTTCCCAATTGCTACAAATTTGCGGAAGGCCTCAGAGTCCACCAGCTGGTATGGTAAAAGCTGGAGTGCAGACAAGCCAGCTGTCAGACGCCGGGCAAGGAGGTGACTCGCAGACATTGGCTTCTTACGCTCAAACATGGCCCTCACAGAAACTTGGCTGGGGGCAGATGACTGGGAACTGGTGGTCAAGGTGGAAGGCGGAGTGGAGGGTGGTTCAGACGGGTCAAGGACAGCAGAGGTAGAGCAGTAAGATGCTGGACCAGAAGGAGGGTTGCTTTTAGTTTGTCTGCTGCCTTTGAGGTGTTGCTCCCAAAGTGCTTTGTGCTTGCCGTTCATGTGCCTTCGCATAGAAGTTGTACCTATGTGGCTGTTGCGCTTCCCAAGACTCAGTTTCTGACTGCACTCATTGCAAATTACAACGCTTTTGTCAGAGGCACACACATTAAAAAATCCCACACTGCTGACCTTTTTGAAGCTGGCAATCTGGCGGTAACAGTAGAAGTTGGCGGCGTTGGCGGCAAAGTCGGGTGCGTTGGCCGGCTGACCACAGGTGCCGATACATGTTGTTGCCCTACTGTTCCCTGCGAGCTGTCCTCCCTGCTTCTTCTAAGTCTTATTCTCCTCCTGCCTCTCTGACTCTCCGTCTCTCCATCTGAACTATCCTCCTCTTGCTCTCTTCTACTGGGCACCCACAAAACATCAATCTCCTCATCATCATTCTCCTCAGATGCATCAATTTCTTCTAACAGCTCACAGAAGGAAGCAGCAGTGGGGACCTCCTCATCACTCATTATGTCCATCTCTGTTGTGTTCTCTGCCAGAATTATATCTGGTGTAACGTCCTCATCTCCTTCATCTTCTTCTGCCAATAATGGTTGCGCATCACTCAGTTCAAGAAACTCATGTGAAAATAACTCCTCTGACTCCAGTGAAGAAGGGGCGCCGGTGGTGGAGGAAGTGTTACGTGGGGTGCCCATAGCAGTGGAGGATGAGGATGTTGTGGTAAAGTTAGAAACGGTAGAGGATGGGGTGTGCTGTGTAAGCCAGTCAACTACCTCTTCAGCATTTTGGGAGTTCAGGGTCATTGCCTTTGTAAAACTGGGCAATTTCCTAGGGCCACAGGATAGCATAGCAGCACGGCCCCTAGTGCCTCTGCGTGGCGGCCTGCCTTTGCCTGGCATTTTTTTTAAAACAACAACAACAACTCAGGTGGTATTTAGACAGAATGTGAAAAAGCTCACACAGCTAGATGGCAGTTGTTTGAAGAACACACTGGGCAAACAATGCCTACAAGGTCAACGTATACGCTACTACAGCAGTGGATACGGAATATATTATTGCTGCTTGAAAAACGTCACTCGGGTGGTGTTACTGGAGATGGTATTATTATTGATATTTAGACAGAATGTGAAAAAGCTCACACAGCTAGATGGCAGTTGTTTGAAGAACACACTGGGCAAACAATGCCTACAAGGTCAACGTATACACTACTACAGCAGTGGATACGGAATATATTATTGCTGCTTGAAAAACGTCACTCGGGTGGTGTTTCTGGAGACGGTATTATTATTGATATTTAGACAGAATGTGAACAAGCTCACACAGCTAGATGGCAGTTGTTTGAAGAACACACTGGGCAAACAATGCCTACAAGGTCAACGTATACACTACTACAGCAGTGGATACGGAATATATTATTGCTGCTTGAAAAATGTCACTCGGGTGGTGTTTCTGGAGACGGTATTATTATTGATATTTTGACAGAATGTGAACAAGCTCACACAGCTAGATGGCAGTTGTTTGAAGAATACACTGGGCAAATAATGCCTGCAAGTGCACTACTATTGGTGCACTACTATGAAGAACAAACAGCAAACAGCACTGGACACGTTAAAGAACAGTAAGATGAGTAAAATAAAAAAAAAATATATGTATATTAAAAAAAAAAAATTACTCGGGTTGGTGCTGAACTACTAGGAGCAGCACAGTAGCACACCAGCCCCACTCCCCAACACAGCTAGACTAATAGCACTGGGCACTTATAGTAGCAAAGTAAAAAAACAAAAAAGAAAATAAAAGCAGTCCTTACAAGGACTATTGGGTTATTACAGCAATCAGCAGATGAGTTCAGAAGAGATCAGTGCCCACAGCAGCTACATACAGAGCACTGCAGTAGAAGGTAGATTGCTAGCCAGCAGAGCTACCTAACCTAAAATGTCCCTCAAATCCCTGCAGAGTTCTGTCCCTACAATACAGAGCAGTATCAAGTAGATTACTAGCCAGCAAACTTACTATCAACTGTCCCTCAAATCACTAACAGCTCTCTCCCTACACTAGCTCTTCCAAGCACACACAGGCAGAATGAAAAAACGCTGCAGGGCTTCAGTTTATATATGGAAGGGGAGTGGTCCAGGGGGTGTGGGGGTGGTCCAGGAGGGAGAGCTTCCTGATTGGCAGCCATGTATCTGCTGGTCTGGGGTGAGAGGTCAAAAATAAGCGCCAGCTAAGGCGAACCCAAATTGGCGAACGTCGTGCGACGTTCGCGAACATTCGGCGAACGCGAACAGTCGATGTTCGCGCGAACAAGTTCGCCGGCGAACAGTCCGCGACGTCCCTAATCTTGGGGTCAATCTGAGGGATTGACTGCCATTGGCACAGGTACATGGGGCAACATGATGGCTGCTGGCACAGGTACAGGGGGCTATATGAATGGTAAGGTGGGAAATGGTAATGCAGGACTGGGTGGGGGGGCACTGATTGAAGCCCTACCTAGGGTGCCAAAATACCTTGGCCCGGCTCTGCTGTTAGGGTTGAAGGGGGTGTAACAGCATTTGGAGGCTTCTGCAAAAGGAGGACAACAGCCTGGGCCCTTAAAGAAATGTCATCAATGTATCCTTGAAACAGAGACAAAGGTTGGGTTTGCTTCTGTGTCACAGTCTGTCTGTTTAACTGGAGGCTCACTCAGTCTGCCTTAACACATTTTCCAAGGTACTAAAACAAAATTTGGAGAGTGTCTCTGGTGTTTGAGGCTAATTGCATAAAATCATGCACATCTACATAATTAGCATTCTTCTGATACAGACTGGCTGGAGGGATTTTCTGGACTAATGTTCTTTGTATTTTATATATTCTGGATATTGGGTATACGATGTAGATACAGTCTATTTCATTTTGCCAACCAAAAATGTTGCATCTTAACATCTCCCCAGCCTACCTAACCAGTAGGTACATTTCAACTTCAAATATATTAATCAGAAAGCCTAAAGAGCACTAACCATTTTTAATAAGAATAGAGTTGGACTAATCTACTGGTTCAGGAGAGGCTTCTATTCTGGCAATTATCGATCTAACTAAGATCAGTATTCATATAGGTCAAGAATACTTTAAACTAAGAACATAGTTCTTGCAACTATTCATGTCTTACATGCAATTTATTGGAGTAACAATGCTGCAGCATATAGAATGGCCAATTCTAAGAAACTTTTCAATTGGTCTTCGTTATTTATTTGTTATGGTTTTTTAAATTATTTGCCTGTTTCTTCTGACTCTTACCAGCTTTCAAATGGGGGTCACTGACCCCATCTAAAAACAAATGCTCTGTAAAGCTACAAATGTCCTGTTATTGCTACGTTTTATCCATCATCTTCCTAGTCAGGCCCTCCCCTGTCTTTTATTCAAATTAGAGCATAGATCGTTGTTGCATAAAAAGCTAAATAACTCAAAAACCACAAATAATAAAAAACAAAAAACAATTGCAAATTGTCTCAGAATATCACTCTCTATGTCATACTAAAAGATAACTCAAAGGTGAACAACCCATTTAATTTAAGCTCTCCAATATCACTGTCTGTGTTTATCAATGTATCCTTTTAGCAATATATGTGTTTACACTTTTAAGTCAAGATAAGTAATTTTCACGGATGAGATATCAATACAAAGCAGTAGAAAACAGCACAGAATTACTGCGGGAGGAAAGAGTGGAAAGATCTTTCCCCAAGAAAAAGCAGTAAAGGTTCTGCTGCAAGTTAGAAATTTATCTGTGCCATTTTACAGAACTGATAAATTTTGAACTACATTGGATATGCCATATATCTTTGAGAGGACACATACAATAACAGTTACGCCTTACTTAGGCTCAAGGCACTCCATTGATTTCAATTAAAGTTGATGAGAGGGTGAAGACAGTTGTTTCACTGCCAGTATAAATATATATAAATATATATATGTATATATATATATATATATATATATATATATATATATATATATATAGTATATACACTAAAATATATATGCAGTAAGATATAGTATATATTCTATGTGTGCTATGAGTTTTTTGTATGGTTAATCCTAAATTTCATTCAATACAGCCTCATTATCTCTTAAAGGAATTGTTCAGTGTAAAAATAAAAACTGGGTAAATAGATAGGCTGTGCAAAATAAAACATGTTTCTAATATAGTTAGTTAGGAAAAAATGTAATGTATAAAGACTGGAGTGACTGGATATGTAATATAACAGCTACAACACTACTTCCTGCTTTTCAGCTCTCTTGGTTTACACTGACTGGTTACCCTGGTTACCAGGCAGTAACCAATCAGAGACTTGAAGGGGGGCCACATGGGTCATTTCTGTTGCTTTTGAATCTGAGCTGAATGCTGAGGATCAATTACAAACTCACTGAACAGAAATGTACCATGTGGCCCCCCTTCAAGTCGCTGACTAACTCAGAGTTATAGAGCTGAAAAGCAGGAAGTTGGATTCTGGCTGTTTTATTAGACATCCAGTCACTCCAGCCTTTATACATTACATTTTTGGCTAACTAACTATATTAGAAACATTTTTTATTTTGCACAGTCTATCTATTTATACAGTTTTTAGTTTCACACTGAACTATTCCTTTAAACGTTTCACATCTACACCAGTTTTCCTGTCTAACGTTAGACATAGTGAATGTTCATCGAGCACTTCAATTGAAGTAGAAAATGTGCTCTTGTCTGCAGCACTGAAGTGGGCAGTTTTTCTTTGCAATGAGGGCAACCTTGCTGCACTTGTCTGTACGAGAAATAAAGAGAGAGAATTTGAAATTTATGTTTCTCTTTCAACATACACTTTTATCTTTTTGGCATAGGTCACAGTTAAAAACACTTACTGTCCTTTACAATTGGTCTTACAGAAGCAAGCAAATTATTATTACATTTATAATTCTTTAAAAAGCAGATATTAAAAAAAGTGTTCCACCACATAGTAATATTTAAAAGCTACACAATATATAGCGATATAGTGTCTTGCCCGCATTAAGATGTCTGTCTCTGGTTACTTTGAGTAGTATCGTGGAATTCTAGCAGGGGTGGATTCTGTATAAAACTGCATACAGAACTGTATATAGCATTTTCCATTTTCCCCTTATTAAAGTGGCACTCCACGCAAACATAGCTTTAGCTTTTTGAAAAGTAAACATAATTTCAAGTTTGCAATATACATAAATTAAAAAAATTTGCAGACTTTTCATGATTTTTAATGGTTTCTGACAGTTCCCTAAGCCTAGCCCCCTGCTCTCCTGCTGATCTGTCTGACTACTTTGCTGAGCTGGCTGACTACTGTTACTCTGTATCAACAGCCATCTATCCTTAGTTTGCATCCTCCAAACCCCACAATTCCCTGCACACATGATTTCAATAGGGAACAGAATATCACAGTGCAATGCATTGTGGGTTATGTAGTTCCTGCATGCAGTCTGTAAGCCGTGAAGTAGTGTTTAGTCCCCTCAACAGTAGCAGCAAAATCACGAGTCCACACACTCTATGTATCTGCAGTCAGGGACGCGGCCCCTTTTTTTATTAATGTATCACTTCGGAAACATTGATCCTTGTAGTGATACATTAATAAAAAGAGGGGCTGCATACACGTAGGGGCACATTTACTCGAGCTCGAGTGAAGGATTAAAATGAAAAATACTTTGAATTTTGAAGTATTTTTTTGGCTACTTCGACCATCGAATTGGCTACTTCGACTAAGACTTTGACTTTGAATCGAGCGTTTAGAATTTTAGTTTTGCTTCAATCGTTCGATTGAACGAAATGCGGTAAATCCTTTCACTTTGAAGGATTTTACTTCGATGGACAAATATCGAGGGTTAATTAACCCTCGATATTCGACCCATAGTAAATGTGCCCCATAGAGTGTGTGCGGACCCGTGATTTTGCTGCTACTGTTGAGGGGCCTTGCCCGGGGCTGACGGAGAACCAGCACCACCATTGCAGGAAATTGAAGTGGCGGTTGAGCGGTAGATATAACACATTGTAGTGTTTTAGTCCCTCCTTCCCTGCCAGGATTTCAAATGATGCAGAAAGAGAAGAACTATTAAACAGTTGGATTTCAGCATAGAAAATGGCATTTATTCATACTTTTTAAAGAAACAGGTAACTGTGATGGGTATATTAGGGGTTCCTGTGTTATGTGGTTCTCTTTATCAAATTATAGTTTGGAAGCCGGAGTTCACCTTTAACCTCTCTCAGGCAGTTCATTGGAAAACTGTGAAAGGTCAGAGGAAAGGCTATTGGATGTTCAAAAATGTACCTCTACCTAAGTTTCCCCTTTCTTAGAACTAGCTGATAAAGAAGGAAGCAGTTAGACGATCATTGGGTGGACAAAAACCAAAGGTACAAAAAAAATCAGATCATGGGGAAGGGAAAGCCCAGAGGTTTGATTCCTCAGCAACATACTGTAACTGTGTCTAAAATATTGTTCACCTTTAAATTAACTTTTAGTATGATGTAGAGAGTGATGAGACAATTTGCAACTGGTTTTAATGTTTTATTATTTGTAGTTTTTGAGTTATTTAGCTTTATATTCAGCTGCTCTCCAGTTTGTAATTTCAGCAATCTGGTTGCTAGGGTACAAATATAAATAACCAAAATAATAAAAAATTAAAACCAAATGCAAATTGTCTCAGAAGATAACTCCCTACATCAAACTAAAACTCAAAGGTGTATAATCACATTTACTCTACAGTGCTACGCAATATGTTGGCGCTATATAAATACATGTTAATAATAATAATGATAAAAGGTGAGCTACTAGTGATGTGTGGGCTGACCCCTGGACGAAATGCGCGGGTTGAGCTCTTCTCCTGCTCTCCCCGCCCGCGACCTAGTACTGCCGGCTTCCAGCGCTGGAATTTATAGACTTCCGCCTATAAACCCACGGGTCTATAAATAAAGGGGGCCTGGGTCGAGAAATTCTCGACCCGCACATCACTAGGAGCTACCCCTTTAGCATAAAGTTTAGTGGCTAGCTAAAGTTCATAGTGACACCAAAAGTAACAATTTACACATGCATGCTTTTTTGTGGCCATTGGCAATGACCCTGGAATTCTGGGGGGAAAAATTGCATTGCAGAATAAAAGCATAAATGTCACGGCCGGCACCCGATACCAGAACAAATGCCAAGCACCCTGGTCTCGGCTCGGCTTCACCAGTAGTGTGACCACCGTTGGGCTTCGGGAGGAGCCCTCAGCTTACTTGGGTGCCACCTGGACTTTACGAGGGGTGCAAGGCGAGATGTTCTGGCTGGCGAAGGGGCACGGCTGTTAGCCAAGTCTTTTGGGCTGAAGGTCACGGTACAAAAGGATTAGGTAGAAGGATGGTCAGAGAGGCTGGGTCGAGGCAGGTGGATATCAGAATCGTCAGGCAGGCAAGGGTCAAACCGGGTTGTCAATCAAGGGGTTAAGCAGGAGAGTTGTCGTAGGCAGGCTAAGGTCAGGATACAGAGTTCAGAGTAGTCAGGATACAGGCAGGGTCAAACACAGGTTATCAGACAGACCAGATTCAGATCAGATGCACTAGGCTCAGGAAACCACAAGAAACAAGTTCTATCACGGTTCTATCACGGGCAAGGAACAGTACACTGAATGGGCCTTAAATAGTATTCAAAATTCGCGCCAAAACGTGCGCAAAAACGCGCTGGCGCAAACACGCCAGCGCGCCTGTGCCTTTAAGAGGCGCGCAGGCGCGCACCCTAATATCAAAAATGGTGCCTAGGAGACACGCGGCAGGTGTCCCCGTCGGTGGAGCAGTGGCCGACCCCGCCGTGCAGGTAATTTTATTACAATAAATCAGCCTTTATATCATTCAAATGTTCACTTCAGTTGCATATATTTACAGCTTATTATTTGCTGGTCTGTATGAAACTGAAGGATACCACAGGGGAAAAGATTTCACTTTGTCAGATATGAGTTGGATCATTTTCATTTGTTCTGATATTATGCTGAACTGTCAACATGCAGGAGCCTTTCATGAACTAACCGTTAGAGGATTATCTGGCAGTCAGAGTGCAAAGTGATGAAATCTTTAAAAGTGACCACATCCTTTCGGTAATGAGATATGAATCCAGTCAATAGCAATCTTATACAAAATCACAATATTGAATCATTAAGCAGAAAGCACATGAAATATGTGCAAAGAAGCTAAAAACGTTGTAATATCCAATGTAATTTATCCTTAAACGCATATAGCATCCTTTGAATTTGGTAAATACCTTCTGAAATTAAATCCTTTATAAACGTAAGAAAATCTAACCAATGGATAGTTATCTATTACCTGCAGAAAGAACCTAACTTCAAAATACTTCCAAGCTAACATGACAGGGTCATTAAAGATTAATGTTGCATAGCATAGGTCAAGCAAGGTTAGATAAACACTAAAATATCTGGCCAGACTTCTGTTTCAGCACTGAGAAAAACTCATATTAATGTCTAATAGCAATACCGATGCATGGGGCATGATATAATAAGGAGCACTTAGGGAAATCTTATCAAAACTCAAAAGACAGCATGTGTGTGTGTTATAGGATTAAATTTGGCTAAATTGCCTTTGCTAAAAACAATGAAACTTCATACGTTAATCACACAGGGATTATAGCCTACAATCAAATTATTTCCGTAATTCTGATTGTACATTTCATTATATTTCTGTAGCAAATAGCTGCCCACAGAAGGGGCTACCAAGTGCATAGAGAAGCTGAAAAAAGTTCTTGCCAATGTAGGAGGGTGTGATGCACTTACTTTGATGGTGAATGGCCTTGCCTCACCCAGTCCTATACCTCCTGGATACTCCACAGAGCAAAAGGTCCAGGAGGACAGGCAAACAGGTGCCATGGAGCAACTAGGCTTTCAAAATATTATTTGAGCTGTTCTTGAGTATTTCTCTCAGGTAAGGGTAAGGCCACACCAGGAGATTCGGGGAGATATAGTCGCCCAGCGATTAATCACCTCTTCTTCCGCCTGCTAGAATGAGAAGGCGGAAGTTTCCTTGTGAGGCTAATAATTACGCATTTTTATAATGTTATTATTGCTTCAAGAGGCACTCTTTCAGGGGTGAGAAATAGCCACCTGTTCATGTACCTCTGTGGAGTGGTTTTAACTTTAAGACCAAAGCTTCCTATTTACCTTTAACATGTGAGACCTTATGTGATAGCTGGAGTTTGGGTCAGGTTGCAGAAGAATCATGTTCCTTTATGTATAAACTGGTCTAATTAAATGCAAACCTGCATTATGTCCCAGCTTATTTAGACCATGTGATTAGGATGTGTGACAAGCTGGCTGTCTGTACACTTTTATCTATGGTAGGCAGGTAAGCAGAGGATGAGGAGCATAAAGACAGGGACACTGCATCTTCATCAAAAACTCAGGTTTATTCACAAGACTTTTTTCAATACAAAGTCACTGGAACACAGTAAAATCAAGCATTCAGACTTTTCCCCACGCTGGTTTTCTCACCATACAGAGTGGCTTCCACACTCTGGAATATTCTGGGGTTCTCGCCATACTGGGTAGTTTCCACACTCTGGAATATTAAGCCCTGCTGAATGTTCCCTCCTTGGACACAAACACCAGCGTTTTAGGGGCTGCTAACGCCCCTGTCACGGCCGGCACCCAATACCAGAACTAGAGCCAAGCACCGTGGTCAGAGCTCTCTTCACCAGTATGTGTGACCACTTTTGGGCTTCGGGAAGGCCCTCCGCCTACTGGGGTGCCACCTGGACTTATGAGTGGGCAAGGCTAGAGTTCTGGCAGGCAATGGGGCACGGCAGGTATCTAGAGTCTTTTGGGCCGAGGATCACGGTTACAGGCAAGGATGAGGCAGAGAGGTTAGTCAGACAGGCTGGGTCGAGACAGGCAGATAGCAAGGATCGTCAGGCAGGCAAGAGTCAAAACCGGGTATCAAGCAGAAGGGGTACAGGCAACAGAGTAGTCGGGTAACAGGCACAGGTCAGGATTCAGATGGGAGCATCGTCAGGAAACAGGCTGGGGTCAAAACCGGATAACAAGCAGAATAAACACGGACAAACAGCACAAGGCTTCAGGCAAAAACCACTGGATAAATCCTATCACGGGCAACCAGCAGTACCAATGAATGGGCTTAAATACCGTTTGAAATTCGCGCCATTGCGCGCTGACGTCATTACGCCAGCGCGCCTGCGGCTTTAAATAATGCGCATGCGCGCCGCGCGCACACTAGGACCCAGAAGCCGACCTGGAAGCCGACCTGGAAGCCGACGGAGAAGGAGCGCGGCGGCGTGGCGGCCGTCCACGCCGCCGCGACCCAGGTATTTTCCTTACAGCCCCCCTGCCACTCCGAGCTTTCAACTTTTAGCATTGGAGCAGGTCCAGGGGGGCCGCATTAGTAGTGCAGTGATATTGCGCTCACTGCACTAGAAGAGCTGAATTTCCATTTTAAAAAATGGACATTCGGCTCTTAAAGGAGAAGGAAAGGTACATTTTAATACTTATCTCTAAGTCTTGCTTATGCACACCCCTCCTGGACCGCTAAAGGTGGCCATACACGGATAGATCCGCTCGTTTGGCGATGTCACCAAACGAGCGGATCTCCCTCCGATATGCCCACCTTGAAGGTGGGCAATATCGGGCAGATCCGATCGTGGGCCCTAGGGCCCAACGATCGGATCCTAGCTCTCACAAACGGGCGGTCAGATTGCGGGACCGCATCAACGAACAGATGTGGCCGCGATCCGACGGGATTTTTAACCCCATCCGATCGAGATCTGACCGACTTTCGGCCAGATCTCTATCGGGGAAGCCCGTCGGGGGCCCCCATACACGGGCCAATAAGCTGCCGACACGGTCTGTCGGCAGCTTTTATCGGCCCGTGTATGGCCACCTTAAGCTTTCACGGCCCAATTCTGTCTCCCGCACTTGCACTATGCCATAGAACTTTTGTCCCATAACTGTCTTTGCGGCCACCTTGTTGGTCCTACACGTCACATCCTCTGTCTCCCTTTGTCAAGTTTGCATGCGCCAAATTGAATCCTCCCCCATGACCTCTCGCGCCACACGCACAATCAATACAATCAGGCATATTGTTTGCGTTGGTGCATCTCTCCGTGGCAGAGTAAGTTTTAAACCGTCCTCCAATGAAGTAATACTAGAGCCAAAACGCTACCTACCCTGTGAAATCTGAAAGCGTTCTGAACAAAATAAACGCAAGATATGCTAAGGAACGATCGTGTTGCTATAGCAACCCGTAGCAATGGCACTGCAGCATGAAGGGAAGAAAAACCAAAGGTCAACGATGACATTGACTCGCACCACACTATTGTGGTTCTACTAAACCAATACACACACAGGAGACAGTCACTCTGGTAGTGATCTATACAGAAGTATAAGATTTTGAATTCAACTACCTAATGTAGCAAGTACCTTAATGAAAGCTGGCACAGTCTCTAATGATCCATTTAAGATAATTAAGCTCCCATAAAAATATATTTCTAAGGCCTCTGATGGAGTTAAAGAATGCTGCTTCTTGTCAGGAGCGCCTCATGGCGATCCATTCCTCTTCGGCACCGCTTCCAAGATGGTGGCGCCCATGACCCACGTGGTCCGATGATGTCACACGCCTGGCGCGAAATTCAAATACTAAAGGACTTCCAGGTCACGGGTTCGATGTCTGATTGTAGGATTTCCTGTTTGGTTCCTGGGTGATTCTATAATTCGCGTTTATTGATTCCTGACCCTGCCAGAACTTGGATTATGCTACTCTACTTAGGCTACTCTACTGTCTGCCCACTGAACTTTTGCCTGGAATTGATGACGATTACTCCTGTTCCCTTCTGATACCGCAAACTTGGTCTTTAACCCCCGAGCTTCCTCCTTGGTCCTGACTACTACCCGCTGGGAGCCGATAGGCCCCCTGACACTTCTAAATGGAAGGCCGGGTTGTCAGTATGAAAGTTTAACTATGAGTGAACTGGGATACTAAGATCTCAGAATAATGTCTAATAAATCAGACAAAAACAAAATCTGCTAGGCCCAGTTCATTGGCTGGAGCCAAAGTAGATTGAGGGAAGGGACTGTTGCTATATATATGCAAATAAAGGTATAAAGCTAAGGTCGGTTCTTGTCCACCCTGCTTGACCTTGTCCCCAAGTTTTTCTTTTAGTAGAGGATTATAACACAATGATAAAGAGATCTACACTTGCAAAAAGACCCAGAACTTTTGGGATTTGCAGTGGCCTCATTTGCTGCTTCAGCTAATCTTTCAAACCTCTTCTGCTGTCCCAATGAAATCAATTAAATGAAAAATATTTTTCTTGCTAAGATGGTGTATGCATAACCTGACCCTTTCAGAAAGGGAACCATTGATCTTGCAATGTATTGTGTACTACAGAATAGTTGCAAGACTGCTGTTTTTTTGGCACAAAAAGAAATGGTTACTCAGCTTTTTAAATATTCTGAGTTGCTTCACATAAACCCCTATTATTTTAATTATAGTTCCTCTTTCAGCTGCTGGACATAATCTTGTGCATCCCTATCTGTTGTTTTTCTTTGTTAACAGCATTCTTTTACAGCTCAGAAATATTCAATGTATTATTCATTTAGAAGGCTTAGTCATAACAAGACACTGTTGTGCAAAACTGGTCATACAGTATATGCCTGTCTGGTCATGTAACATAGTAACATAGTAACATAGTAAGTAAGGTTGAAAAAAGATACATGCCCATCGAGTTCAACCTTTTTTTTTTTTATTAACTACCTATCTGCCAGTTGATCCAGAGGAAGGCATAAAAAACAATCTGAAGCCTCTCCAATTTGCCTTAGAGGGGGACAAATTCCTTCCTGACTCCAAAATGGCAATTGAACTAGTCCCTGGATCAACTTGGACTATGAGCTATTTCCCATAACCCTGTATTCCCTTACTTGCTAAAAAGCTATCCAACCCCTTCTTAAATCTAATGTATCTGCCTGTATATGTATATCAGTTATAGGCTAAATTTGATATATCAACCTGTGAAACATTAGAATACAGTTTATCTGTCAAACTGCTGCTGTATATTATCACTGGGTACATTATCAGTTGAGGAAGTAAGAAGTACTACACCTACTCTTAGGCCCGGACTGGCAATCTGTGGGTTCTGGCAAATGCCAGAGGGGCTGCTATAAGGTCCCATAGAAAGTCAGTATTTAGTGGGATGGTAGGGGCTGTGTTGGGCCTCTGTGTGGGCTGATTGGGCCTCTGTGTACCTGAAATGCCAGGGCCTATTTTAATTCTCAGTCTGGACCTGCCTACTCTTCACTACCTGCAGATCTGATTGTCTGATCAGTTGGGTACCTTCAAGGTTGGCCGATCAGTTGGGTACCTTCAAGGTTGGCCACTCTATGGACAATTTAAGATGGCTAAATGATGACCCTCTTGTATGTTAGATGCAGCTGGCAGAGAGTGTCCACCCTTTGTCCACCTTCTCTCATCCTTCCCACACTGCCAAACAGCTGGCAGTCTAGTAGCAAGTGATGTAGCTTGCATGGTCGGCTTTTTGTAAAAAGTTGGCTTCATCCAAGGTAAAAGTTTTATTATTATATTATCATTTTTAAAGATTCAAAGAGCACATTCAGCCAATATACTAGGATCAACTTGATCTGGAGCAGTGATCCCCTACCATTGGCCCTGGGTGCTCACCGACCCATTTGATGTTGCTCCCAGGGGCTTCAAAGCAGGTGCTCATATTCAAATTCCTGGCTTGGAGGCAAATTTTTAAGTTACAAAAACCATGTGCACTACCCAACAGATCCTTCTGTAGGCTGCCAGTGCACATGCTACCAAATAGCCAATCAATGCTATTATTGGTACTCTCTATGATCCTATGACCTGCTTCATACAAAGTCCACGCAATGCTGACCAATGCTGACCTAGTCTAAACCCTATAGTCATTTAAATATATATGCTTGTGAATATTAGAAATGTTTTTTGTTAAATCATTTTCAGTTTAGTGCTTTAGCCCAGTCCACGTAGTCTTGTGGAGGAGTCCTCTCTGACACTGTGAAATCTACCCAGCTATAATGAGAGGAACATATTTTTCCTTTGCAATAGCTACACTGAAAAGGTCTTCAAAAGATGTGTAGTTTCTATTTTTCTCGTCTGGTTCTGTACCAGTAAGTATAATAATAAAGGGCCGCCGGGACACTAAAGATTAAAATAATCTGTCAAAGCCTGAAACACAAAAATATAAACACAGAATTATTGTGCTTTATAAAAATACTGATTTTTTAAAACTACTTACCACTGTGATTTAAACTTTTGCTCAAAACTGCCAGAAGCTTAAAGTGAAATTAAGTCGGCCATTCGCTAACTACACTGAAAAAAAAAGATGCTGAGGGAGATGTTAAGTTGCTTTATATGTAAATAATTGATCTGTGCATCAGGGACTTCAGCTTGCAAGCTACTTCAGCTTGCAAGCAATAATTTGTTACTTAGGTTAACACACCATGCTTGTATTTTCATCTATGCACCAGGGACCAGTTAAGAAAGAATGTTCCAGAAAGAGAAAATGTTCACAGCAATCTGTACTACTTTGAGTCTTTGCCATCAATTAAAATAAAATAATATGAATAAATAAAAATGTAATTTAAAGAGCTTAACAGGTCTGGTGAAACAGAGTTAGATTCTGGCTTTGTTTTCTGCAGCCGAGATTTACTCATTTAGAAGAACGGTTTGCCTTTAAAAATAAATATTACAAAAAATTAGGTGTTAGTTCCACATTTTGGCCAAAATATGTAAGCTCATGTGCCACGTCAAAGCCCCTCATTGTACGTGAGCCCTACATTAAAGGGCAAATTTCGAAGGGCTACTTCGACCATCGACTTCGAATCTAACTAAAAATCGTTCGACTATTCGACCATTCGATAGTTGAAGTACTGTCTCTTTAAAAAAAACTTCGACTACCTACTTCGCCACTTAAAACCTACCCAGCACCAATGTTAGCCTATGGGGACCTTCCCCATAAGCTTTCTAAGCAATTTCTGATTGAAGGAACCTCGTTCGATCGATAGATTAAAATCCTTCGATCGTTCGATTGAAATATTTGCGGTAAATCCTTCGACTTTGATATTCGAAGTCAAAGGATTTTACTTCGATGGTCGAATATCGAGGGTTAACAAACCCTCGATATTCGACCCTTAGTAAACGGGCCTCCCCGCTTTTAAGCCTAAACCAAATAGCATACACCTGTGAATAATTCCATTCCTACACTATCTACTGTATATATGAATATAGATAGTGCAGGAAGGGAATTATTTACAGGTACAGGTATAGAATCCCTTAACCGGAAACCCGATATCCAGAAAGCTCCGAATTACGGAATGGCTCCCATAGACTCCATTTATCCAAATAATCCAAATTTATAAAACTGATTTCCTTTTTCTCTGTAACAATAAAACAGTACCTTGTACTTGATCCCAACTAAGATCTCATTAATCCTTATTGGCAGCAAAACCAGCCTATTGGGTTTATTTAATGTTTAAATGAATTTCTAGTAGACTTAAGGCATAGACCCAAATTATGGAAATATCCGTTATCCGGAAAACCCCAGGTCCTGAGCATTCTGGATAACGGGTCCCATACCTGTATATGTTAATTGGCTTGCGAAAGAAATGCTTCAATAGTTTATACTGTATAAACAAGCTACTGTGTTTCCATGGGGGCAGCCATTCAAAGCTGAAAAGGGAGACTTCGGAAAAAGAAGCGATCCGAGTGCCATCCTGCTGAGGATTAACATTCTAGCCGGTTGGAGGCAGAGCTGGGAAATTAGTCGCCCCGAATAAGGGGAAATTTGTTGCCAGGCGACTACTCTCCCCGAATATGAGCACGTGCCCTGACCCTAATAGTGTTTCTGAAGCAAACAAACCATTTTTACCAGTGTCATACCTTTTAAACATTTTAATTTTTTGGTGTTACTGATCCTTTAACTGACTTATTTGAGACAAATTACACTAAGCACCAATTATAACTGATGACATCAATTAGCTATAAGGAATTTACACAATATTCATGACGCTTGTGTATTATATATATTTACGTTTTCTTTTTCACTTACTTAGAATCATATTCAGTAAGGCCCCATGTAGCCCATATGCTTCCTAGAAATGTTAATGTTTAGGAAAAAAAATATCTGAATACTTTCAAAAGATGCAATTTTGAACACAAAGGTTAACTGGATGTGTAGGAGGAAGTTATACAAACTCATAATCAGAAGGGTAGGCATTTAGGGGGTTCTCTAGGTACTGTGATATTTTGTGAACTAACGTTGAAGTAACCACATGGCAACTAGTAACTTATAGTTCCAATGCGCATCATCTTCCTCTCCAAGTGCACCCAATGTAACTTCTGTAGCCAGCTAAATGGTGGTGATAGCGCACAAGAACACATATACTGGACCAGGACCACATGGCACTAACACTGCATCTCAGCTCTGAAGTAGGAGAGTGACCTTGGAGGAAGAGTTTTCTTTTTGGAAGTGTGGGTGATGCAGTTGGGGACGGATGATACATAACTAGTCCTTAAAGTTGAACAACACTGCGGAGCTGTTTAGTTATATGTCTATGCATTTGCCTGTTACTGGCACCCGGATTACCTGTTATTGGTCTTTGACTAATATTACATATACAAGTAGGTATTCTGTATATTCACTTGTCTCTATGTTTGAGGAGGTACTACACATTATTGTGTCTCTTCCCACAAAGTAATGGAAACTCCAGGTTTGCCTAACTGCTAGCAGATTTGCAACACAGAACTCTGTAAGATGGTAAGCATTTTGGAATGCTTAGAATATATAACACACATTGGTAGCAGTGCTTAGTGGGAGACAGAAGCTTTGAAGGAAAATAAGGTTATTGCACGGTCACTGTGGTGGATGCTGTGGGGACATGTGGAAGGAGATGGCAGATAAGGTGCTAGGAAATGAAAGACCTCCCAGTTACATGGCTTTCCAGTATGCCTGTTATATAACAAAAATCACATGACAAGACACAGCAATAATGAAAAAAATAAAACTAAACAATAAACCAAAAACAGTAGGGGGCACATTTTTGAAGGATTAGAATGAAAAATACTTCGAATTTCAAAGTATTTTTTTGGCTACTTCGACCTTCCACTGCGACTTCGAAACAAACGATTCGAACTAAAAATCTTCGACTATTCGACCATTCGATAGTCGAAGTACTGTCTCTTCAAAAAAAACTTCGACCACCTACTTACCACTTAAAACCTACCAAGCACCAATGTTAGCCTATGGGGAAGGCTTTCCTAGCAATTTCTGATCGAATGAAAATCATTCGATCGATGGATTAAAATCCTTCGAATCGTTCGAACGAACGAATTGCGGTGACTCCTTCAACTTTGAATATCGAAGTCGAAGGATTTAACTTTGATGGTCGAAAATCGAGGGTTAATTAACCCTCGATATTCGACCCATAGTTAATGTGCCCCTAGGTGTTGCAAACCATCCATTATATGCTATGTTTCCATTTCAGGATATTTCAGCCATTATAGAAAACTTTTTTTATAATCCAACATAACTCAAAAGGTTATTCATCCTCAAAGTGGTTTTGGCTTCTTCTACCTGGCTTTCAGAAATATTCCACAATTTAGCATGAAGGCTTTTAAAGCTATTTTAATGCACAAAATGTATTTTATTCCAGCAAAGAAACATATTTAAGACTGCATAGTAAGCAAAATATATTGCCAAAAAGTGCTTTAAGGCATATTCAATTATCTTACGTGATCAAGTTTCATACTGATGCATCTATATTGGTTTTATTTAACATTTTATATTTGCACTTGTATTTGTCAGTTCTAGAAATGATTCCGGTCCGTACATCATAAAGAGCTTCACCTTATACATACACTGTAATTGTGTGTATTGATGTATATGTTCTGCGCCCTTTGTGCATCATTCCATGATACGATGGTTCTTGAGTAATAATGAGACAAATTTGTTAATAATAGAAAGACTACCAGCTAATAGAAATACTTAGACACAATGGCATAGGGAAAAGGTAACAGCATTTTTTTTAATTAAAGAATGCTAAAAACTCGAACAATTTTCTTTTTTCTAGCTATAAAATCAGTAATTTTAGTGAAAAAAAACCCCATTTTTAAAAATGTATTATATGCCGAGGCTGCAAAACATAAAAAAATCTGCCATCTCAGACCTGCCGAGGTTGTATATAAGTCAATGGAAGAGGTGCCTATCCTATTTGGAAGTTTGTGTGGTCTGCGCTGAAATTAGCCCGAAAATCCGAAAATTTCAGGCTTTTCGTGCAAAAATCTGAAATCTTACTACTCGGGAAAAACTTGATTTGGGTTTTAGATTTATTGCGTTTTTCCTCCATCTGATTAAATCAAGCTTTTTTAATAATAAATAAGGTCAAATCGTGGATATTAGTTTGGTGAGACATTTTTTTTTAAATAAAATATCAGAAGAATTCGGATTTTGATAAATACAGTTACAGTTTATTTACTTTCAATATACATATCCATATGGTATGTCATCCCATTTTGTTTTAGTTTTTGGAAATACAGTACAATCATGCCTGTGTGTAAAATGTTTTGACTTCATTGGGAATATGGGGTACAAATGTGGTTATATCTGTATACTAGACAGACATGTAAAAAGCTGTAAAAAGAGAGAAAAAAGAAAAGAGAAAGAAAAAACTAATTAATTAAAGGAATGATATCATTCAAAGAGAAAGGTTTGACCAGTTTAAAAGTTTGATCCGTTTAAAATTGAGGCTCCTTAGAGGAAAATACTCAAAATGTAGAAATATAAACTCCACTAAAACAAGGATTGTAGAGTGTCAGCATAGGAATTCTTTCTTTATTGCAAGGACAGTTATGGAATTTCCTTCTAAGGATGGTGGTTATTGAATGAATGCATATCTTTAGCTACAGTTTGTTTATAAAGTATACAAAGTGCCGTATGTTGAGACTCAGGGATAAGAAAGCTATTGCCCCTAGAGCTAACAATTTGACTTTTGCTAGTGATTCACTGGTGGGCTTCAGAAATGGGTGTTATTTATTTAACCATAAATGCTAATATAGTCAAAATTCAATTGGCTGTTTGGGATCAGTAAATGTCACAATGCTAAAACTTTTGGTTGCTTTCTAATGGATTTTTTAATTTTTTATCAAACCTAAATACTGTAGATCAAGTATTATTAAAAAGAGAGATTCTGCTACTGAAGAGAAACAATACCATTTTAATATATTTCTGTATACAAATATATTAAAAAAGGGACATGTTTTCATATAAATGATTCCTTTTTACAACATATAAAAAATATATTTTCTAATAATATATGCCTTTGAAAAGGAAATGCTTTCATTTCATTTCATGTACCATGTTCCATGCCTCTGAGCTGCAATGAAATCAATGCTTCCAGTTCTTGGACAGAACTCCACAAATCACTTTTTCATATGGTTAAAACACCTTTATTCATTAAGCTGGCACAGACCATCACAATAAAGTTCCAGGTCTACATTGACCCTTTGCCGAGATTGAAAAAGTGACTTGTGGAATGCCGTCCAAGAATTGGAAGTTTGGTGACCTGTGGAAGTGAACACAATGGGATGTGCACCTAGAACATATGGAAGTGATTTTCATGTCACCTCCCATAATGCCTCATGTGAGCGCCAAACTCTCATTTGTGGAATTAAGGCTATGTAAATGGCATGAGAAAAGTAAATACAGGTATGGTATCCGTTATTCGGAAACTCGTTATTTAGAAAGCTCTGCATTATCGAAAGGCCATCTCCCATAGATGATTTCCTTTTTCTCTGTAATAATGAAACAGTACCTTGTACTTGATCCAATCTAAGATATGCTTAATCCTTATTGGAAGTAAAACCAGCCTATTGGGGTTATTTAAAGGGCATGTAAAGGCAAAAAAAATAAAATCCCATTTTTACTTTCTTCAATAAAAAAGAAACCTATCTCCAATATACTTTAACTAAAAAATGTGTACCATTTTTATAAGAACCTGACTGTATGCAGTGAAATTCTCCCTTCATGTACTGCTGTGGATAGGAATTGTCAGATGGTCCCTAACTGCTGAGCAGGGAAACAATCATACTTATGAACAGCAGGGGGAGCCCCCGCCTTACTTCCCAGCCATGCAGAACTCAAGCAGCTTTGTTTATGATGATCCCTAAGCAGCCCAGACCACACTGAGCATGTGCACAGTCTTCGTCTTGCAAAGATGTTTAACAAAGTTACAAGCTGGTGACCCCCTGTAGCCAACTTTGAAAGCATAAATTATTTGTTTGATTAGGCTTGTGGTGCAGTAAGTTCATGTTTATATTTAGTATACAAAATACAGCATGTCTAGCCTTATTCTATTCTAGACTTTACATGCCATTGTATGATTTTCTAGTAGACTTAAGGTATAAAGATCCAAATTAAGGAAAGATCCATTATCTGGAAAGCCCCAGGTCCTGAGCATTCTGGATAACAGGTCCCATACCTGTACCTTCTGTTTTCAGAAGGCTTTATGTTGAAAAAATTCTCTGAAACTGACATTTTGCTCTCAGCCTGTGTTTCCAAATTATAACTCTGTATTTTTAGAAAAAAGAAATTATGGGGTTTAGCAGAGCAACATTCTATATCTTCTCCAGAGGTAATTACACCTCTTGTGTGTATGCACTGGACCCTGGTTCAAGGCAGGGCTTTGTGTGTGTGTGCTGGGTTCCCACATTGCTGCTAATCCCTGTTTCTGCTTGGGCTTCCTACAAGCACAATGTCCAATAAACATACTAGTAGCTTCCTTGCCTTCTGATAACATTGACTCTAGTGCATGTGTGCATCTTAGGAAACAGAAACTGTAAGCTATTGCTCCACTAGGACAGGGACTCAAGTCAACATTAAAGAGTTTTATAAAAACAGAATTATAAAATAATGATCACTGCACACTAACATAACCTCTGAAAGCAGTTAGATATGCCAAAGCCTCATATCCAAAAACAAAAAAAAAACGATAAAGAAGATATTTTGGTTATAAATATATAACCACAAGTAGTTGTGGTTGTCTGCAACTAGTGGTGTCTGGCATGTGGCTATTTGCAATTTGTGACCAAGAAGCTGGTTTGTGGGTATTTTGTGTACTTCTATATACTTGGTTCTCTCCAAGGGATTGACATTTGACAATACCCCTAAATGATAAAGCCTTTACATTGCATTCATCTCATATTAGTCCGTTCCCAAGTTAATACACCGGATTTGATTTTAAGAGTGTATCTGAAAAATAAAATAAAGTGTTTTATATGCTTTGGGTGGAATCTTATCTTTGATGTGGCTTATGGTATTCAGAACACAGACTTGTGAGGACGTGACTATGTTTTATACTAATGACAGGGTAAAACGTTAAATCTTTCAAGAAAATGAATTAGATTCTGTTCAATTGCTGTCCAAATTATCTAGATGTGAAAAGAAATTTGCTGGATAGGCCTATCTCTATCAAAGGCAAAGGCTCAATATGTATACAGAATGCGCAAAGTTTATTTTCAGAGTTGATGGCTCACCATGTGCCATCATGTCGCCCTATTTAACTACATCATTGTCACGCCCTTTTCCACTGGAATTAACATGATGTGTTGTGGTGTGTCGTTAAAACACTGATGGCGTCAGATAATTCTCATTGAAGTTAATGGGAGGCGGCAGGGACAGGTTTAAGTGCTTCTCCATTGAATAAAATGATCAGGGATGAGGAGGTTGAAAATATTTAAATGTCTTTAGCCCAAAAACTATTTTTTGGGCATAATAAAGTTATATGCTATTCTAAGCAACTTTGGAAAATTCTTGAATCTAAAATTAAAGGGATACTGTCATGGGAAATTTTTTTTTCAAAATGAATCAGTTAAAGTGATACTGACACTAAAAAATTAATTTTAGCATATGAATGTGCATTGATTGTTACCTATAGGTCATGTTGATCATTTTTTGCTGAGAGGTTTGTTTTTATATATAATTGTTAGTTGAAGTTCCTAAGCCTGACTCTCTGACACTCTGACTTTGCCAACCTGACTGTCCCATCTCAGCCTGTTAGTTACAGTTTCTAATGATAACGGACTCCTGCTGCACAAATATGGCAGCCCCCTCATACAGGAACATGGGGAATCAGACCGGTAATGTAAAATCATCATGCAAATACTTTATGGCAAAGTTAGAAGTAGCTTGCAAAGCCAATATTATAATAGATGTAAAAAAAAGTTTAATTTCAGGTGTCAGTATCCTTTTAATAGTGCTGCTCCAGCAGAATTCTGCACTGAAAAGAGCAAACAGATTTTTTTATATTCAATTTTGAAATCTGACATGGAGCTAGACATATTGTCAATTTCCCAGCTGCCCCAAATCATGTGCTCTGATAAACTTCAATCACTCTTTACTGCTGTACTGCAAGTTAGAGTGATATCAACCCCCTCCCTTTTTCCCCCCAGCAGCCAAACAAAAGAACAATTGGAAGGTAACCAGATAGCAGCTCCCTAACACAAGCTGACAGCTGCCTGGTAGATCTAAGAACAGCACTCAATAGTAAAAACCCCTGTCCCACTGAGACACATTCAGTTACATTGAGAAGGAAAAACAGCAGCCTGCCAGAAAGCATTTCTCTCCTAAAAGTGCAGGCACAAGTCACATGACTGGGGGCAGCTGGGAAATCGACAATATGTCTACTAGCCCCATGTCAGATTTCAAAATTGAATATAAAGAAATCTGTTTTCTCTTTTGAGAAATGGATTTCAGTGCAGAATTCTGCTGGAGCAGCACTATTAACTGATGCGTTTTGAAAAAAACATGTTTTCCGATGACAGGATCCCTTTAAGTATAAATGAAGTTGCAGGTGAAAACAGTAGCTGTTTATCCCAGTTTTTAAAATCTCTTTCTGACAAGGTAACAGGAGTCAGTTGGCTGTAAATCAGGTGGCTTACAGTGTTGTTTCATGAGTCAGAACCATGCGTGCAAAGAATGTAAATCTTTGTAAGACTTCGATCAAATCCGCTCGGGTTTTTTACGCTTATTTATTACATTTTCCAGAAAATTTGCTTTGCGGGAAAAAAATCGGATTTTCACGAGTTTTTCAGACTTTTTCATCTGATTTTCAAGATTTTTTTGTAATTTTCACCCGAAAACTCTGAAAACTTCGGGGTAATGCCCAAAAATCAGTTCACATCAAAAAATCATTGGGACTTCTCCCATTGACATAACCTCTAAAACCTCGAAGTAAAGATTTTACAGCTCCCATTGACTTCTACATGACCTTGACAGTATTAGACAGTATTAGAATTTTTCATGCTTTTTACATTTTCATGGCTTAAAGTAATGATTCTAGTACATTTTTAGAGCTACAAAATATGAATGTTCATTTATTAGCCCCTTAATAAACACATCCTTATTTAACCTTAGATTCCTTTTTCTGTTTGAAACATTTTGTATACAGCAATTTACATTGTGGAAAATGATACATACATATGCACATGTAATCTCTGTAATTACAACATTTAGAGAAATAAATAGAATTATGTAGAGGCTTATTGAATTGTACTGAACAGCATTGAAGGCCGAATATTCATGGTTTTAGAGGTTTTTAAAATCATGACTAAGCTCACATTATCTAATCTGAATACCTTGAAAACCTCTTAAAATTTTAGTTTTTTGGATAATTTCTGCCCCAAAAATCTGAAAACCTCTAAAAGGCCAAATTGATTAAATGCAGCCCAATAAGAAAAGAGCAGCTCCCATTGACTTTCTTAGGACCTTAACAAGTTTTTACTTGGCGATTTTTTTGCATTAGAATTTTGTGGTATTTACACATAATAAGGATTGTTTTTTTTAGAGCTTTTAACATAGGATAACCACAAATTTTTCAAGATTTGTGAAAAAAATAGAAATTTGATTTTTGTTAATGTGCCCCTAGAATAATGAAGTGCTGACAGGAAGAGGATCCTCCCTGAAAAGCTTCTTATCTATAGTGATGAGCGAATTTGGGGTGTTTCGCTTTGCTCAAACATTTTCGAATTTCCCGTGAAATTCACGAAACGGCGAAAAATTCGCTAAATGGCACCGGCGTCCTTTTCTTTTGACGCCAGTTCATTTTCTTGGTGGTTTCACAAATGTAATCGCCGCCGGTTATACTTACTAGTTATACTTTATGATTAATAAAAGATGAATTACAAAAAAAGCACATACCTGCCACTGTGAAAGAAACACCCCAAAAAAGTTGTCTCTTGGTATAACTGTCTGTTTACTGTACAACAAGGTGCCCAATGTCGCCCTCTATGTGAAATTTAATTTCAACAAAATGTGCTGCTTATGGCCTAGACTCATTTTTGAAATTCAAGTTTACTGGATTTTTCTTGCATGAACATGATAACACTGGACTATCCATCCTCACTAGTCCCATTCTGGGGGTGGTTTACCCTCAGGTCTCCAATATCAAATTGACACTATTCCTTTTTCTGAACAAAATATTGACCAATTGAGTAGCTGAGCTTACCAGTTTTACTTGATCTCACTGAGCAACCACACCTGCTCTACAACACTTGCTTTTAATATACTATATAGATTAAACTGCTATATAGACTTACATGTATAGTCCTAACCAGGGGTGTAACTACAGAGGAAGCAGACCTTGCAGCTGCAGGAGGTATAGGGGCCCCGTGAGGCCGTAATACATATACAATTTCAATACATTTTAGTAAAACAGGTCAACTTTTAGACATTTTGGGGGCCTCAAAGATAATTTCTTTGGATCCCATTAATATCTAGTTATGCCACTGGTCCTAACTTAGCAGTACTATGACAAATGCAGAACAGGTGAACAGTTCATTTACATTTATACCAAAATTTCACACCTTTATAAAACTGGCAGAAACACTTTAATTTGTTTTTTTTTTTAATTCCAGCCTCGATTACCCTGTTCTCTCTCTTTTTTTTTCTTTTTTTTAAACCATAAAGCGACCACGCAAACCAAACGCAATGAGAAAAAGTAGATGAATGAGTGTAAAAAGTAACGGCACTATACTTTAGAAAACATCAATTACATTTTATTTAATGCTGTAGATATTCTTGTCAGGGATCTCCAGGAGAAAAATGTTGCAAGCTTTATTTTGAGGTCCTGGGGGGAGGGTGTAGTTAAAGATTCCAAGTGTTCTTTAAAATTGCGTTTTTGCAAATGTTTAGCACTGGTCACAATGTAAAATAATTCACTGGAGAATATTACATCGCTCATTATATATATGGAAAGGTTAGCGTTAACACCTGCTAACCCCTGAGTTTTGTTAAATATCTTGCCGCAAAAAACGCTTCGTGATTGCAAAATTTTATTACATACACTGTGCGTGTTCACAAAATCCATTTGTTTTGCAAACATTGAAAAGAAGTCGCAATTGGTCAAAACGGCCAGAATAATGGTCGCTAACATATCGCAGTGGTTACATTTGCATTTCAATTCCCCCATCAGACTTTAATAATAAAAGCCAGTGATGCTATTTTTGCAGGAACAAATCTAGTGCAGAAAAAAGCAGATTTAAGTTGAATCATACACTCAGGGGCATATTTATTATGCTGCGTGAAACAAATTGAAAACATTGTGTAATATAAATGGTGAAGGCAGATTCACTAACGGGCGAATTTTTGCCAGCGTCAGCTTAGCACTCATCGCACCACTTCACCAAGCGCCAATACCCTATGAATACGTTGATACTGTTGATATCGTTCATTCGCACTAGCGACGATCCCATTCGCTAGTGAATTTGCGCTTGAGCCTGTTAGTTAGTGTTAGTGCTGTACAGTGCATAAAAATACAATACTGTATATACAGTATAAAAGTATACACAGGGAAGACAGATCACATAATAAATATACACAGAATTCATAATAGGACAAAGAGCTTAAGTGCTATGTGGTAACAAGGTGGGAAAGAGGTCCCTGCGCCGTAGAGCTTACAGTCTAAGTGGATAGGAGAGGCTAACATACAGACCGATCGATCGAAGGATTTTTATTTGACCGAAAAAAAACTTAGAAAAGTGCTGGGGAAGGTCCCCATAGGCTAACATTGGACTTCCGTAGCTTTAATCTGGCGAAGTATGAAGTCGAAGTTTTTTTTAAAGAGACAGTACTTCCATTATCGAATGGTCATTTTTACTTCGAATAGTTCGAATCGTTCGATTCTATCGAATTCGAACGAATTTGACCAATTCGATGGTCGAAGTAACCAAAAAAATACTTCGAAATTCTAATATTTTTTTTATTCAAACTATTCACTCGAGCTTAGTAAATCTGCCCCTTACAGTTGCTATAAGCACAGCACTGGTGCAAAGCAACGCCACTATCAATGTATTGGACCCATCTATTAATTAGCACATTATTTTTTTGGGATATGATGTATAATTATTGATAAAAAAAATACAATATATATTCAGGGCATTTGTATATGATTTTGTAAGGCGGGGATATATTTGCTTTAAGGAAAATTACTTGCTGCCTTCTATGCAACATTTACATTGGCAAATATTTGAAATATACTGACATTAAATTAACCCTTTGTGTTACATTTAATAGGGCTTGTAGATGTGGAAGGCCATTTCATTGTTAAAGGGTTGCCACCTAGTGTTTAGACACATAACTAATGGGATAGCTTGCATTTACTTCAAGAGGAACAGCATTTGCATGGCCACTGACTATTAAGAACTGCCAGTGAAAACAGGATTTTAATCTGCACCAAGGCATTGTGGGTAGGGCTATACTGTGCAAATATTTATTTTCATTTCTTTGCTGTAAACTCATCAAGGTGACAGTTGGATGCGCCAGTGACTTATACAGTAACTCTGGCTGTCAGTTAAAGGAGAGTGGCAGTAATTGTGTTCTTAATATCTCATGCTGCTGTTTTTGTAATATTAATATGTACCTAACTTTTTTTTGTCATGGATGTTAATGTGGAGAATGTGTTAAAAATGTGTTTTTTATACTGTATGTCTTTATAATTTCTGCAATGTGGTTAGGACAAGCCTGATAAAATGGGAAACTGTAAGAAGTTGTCGTTAGAAAGGCTTGTTAATCATCTGTTGGGTATGAGAATGGGTCTGCTCAAAGAATTTCCGACACTAGGGGGGTTATTTATCAAATTCCAAATTTATCTCAATATTTTCTGCGCCAAACTCTGATCAAATCTGCTCGGGTTTTTTGCTCTTATTTATTATTACATTTTCCAGAAAATTTGCTTTGCGGGAAAAAAAAAAAACCAATAGACTGGTTTTGCTTCAAATAAGGATTAATTATATCTTAGTTGGGATCAAGTACAAGGTACTGTTTTATAATTACAGAGAAAAATGAAATCATTTTTAAAAACTTGGATTATTTGGATAAAATGAAGTCTATGGGAGACAGCCATTCCATAATTTGGAGCTTTCTGGATATCGGGTTTCCTGATAGGGGATCCTATACCTGTATTATGAGACATTTCGCAATTGTTTTTTGAGTTATTAATATTTTTATTCAGCAGATCTTCAGTTTGCAATTTCAGCAATCTGGTTGCTAGGGTCCAAATTACCCTAGCAACCATGCATTTGAATAAAAGACTGGAATATGAATAGGAGAGGGCCTGAATAGAAAGATGAGTAAAAAGTAAAAAGTAGCAATAGCAATAAATGTGTAGCCTTACAGAGTATTTGTTTTTTTAGAGGGACTCACTGAGCCCGTTTGAAAGCTTATAAGCTTATAAGGCAGACGAAGTTGGGAAATAATTTAAAAAAACAATAAAAAAAAATAATGAAGACCAATTGAAAAGTTTCTTAGAATTAGTCATTCTATGATATACTATCATAGTATCGCAATTGTTTTTTGAGTATTTGTTTTTTTTAGAGGGACTTACTGAGCCCGTTTGAAAGCTTATAAGCTTATAAGTCAGACGAAGTTGGGAAATAATTTAAAAAACTATAAAAAAAAATAATGAAGACCAATTGAAAAGTTTCTTAGAATTAGTCATTCTATGATATACTAAAAATTAACTTAAAGGTAACTGATTTGTAAAATGTTACTACTTTGTTATATGAGCAAGTGGTTACTGTCTGGCGGCTGTGGTGATGTTTGGAAGATGTTTGGAAGATGTTTAGAAGATGTTTGGAACCTGGAAATTTAGAAAGAAAATAAAATTAAATATGAACACAGGTGGGCCGTTACTTGTAAGTTGGTGTAATATAAAGGGACTAAACACCAATAGGAGAAGATGTATTTTCTTTACTGCACACTGTAAGTTACTGTGAAGAATATAATCAGCCTGAATGTGTTTGAGATCATGTATGTTGTAATTGGCAGACTGGCATATGAGTCACTAACTAAATTAACTGGCGTTTCCTGTAGGGAAAAATGTAATCACTTAGCACATGGACACGTTTCAGTGAATTAACTGCTTCACTCTTATAGAGACCTGGAAATCATCAAGGATCAACAAATTCAACAAATTCAAACTCCATGTAGGGGTCTTTTCATGTTACATGAAAAAAAAAATGGATGGGCTCGCCAGTATTCCATGTTCCTTTGCAAATCATGTAATGGATATGCAGGTGCGTTATTCTAAAATCAACAAAGTCTCAGTAGAGTAACCCCCAGTTACAAAGTACATTACCTATCTTGGCTTCTCACCTGCTGATATTATACTTGTAGTGCTAATGTCTGGAAGTGTACTCTATACTGTGCACACAAGGTCTCTAATGAATTATATTAGAATTATTTATGTAATAAATGTAATAAATACATGCACACAGCTTATTGTATACCCAATGCAGTACTCCATTGGGCCAACATATATCAGCATAATATATGGGATATTAATACAAAATAGCTGTATTTTACCCTACTTAATGCTCGGAAACAATCAGAAAAATAAATCTCTAACATAGTTTGTTATTACAGGTAACTGCCTAAATAAATGAAATACCAACCCAAAGTGACTTTATAGGGTTCTAAATAGTATATGCACTGCAACCAGGTTCGGAATGGGACGGTGGGACACTAGAAAAGGCACGTTCTGGTGTATGTAAGGGGTACAGAGAGATATTTGCATCAGGAGCATGGGCCCGTGGGGATTTGCAGTTGGGGTGTGGGGGTCTGATGTTGCAGCCCTGGTGGGCCCAGACCCACCCCAGTATGATACTAACTGTAACGGTAAAGAAAATCTCTGGCATCAGAGAGATTATATTATATATCTAAACTCAGTGAATACATCTCCCTTTAACTACATCTTATCCAACCTAGCAAGTCTATTATTTACTAGTAATCAATCAAGGATTGTCAAAGACAAATTCATGGAAAAAAAACGAAATTCTATTGTTAGTAAATGGGCCTCTTTAGAGCTGAAATGATGGGACACAGCCAGCTCTGTTAAATGTACATCTCAGTATTTATGAAAGCTTACCATTATTAAACCAATGTTTCTACAATATTGCTATGCCACGATCTAAGGAAATTTCAGAGATGCAAAACAAAGTTGTTGAGAAATTGGAGTAGGGTTACTAGAGCCACCATCATAAATCATGGGACCCCGTACAAAAACATTTTCTAGGCATCACCCACCCCAGGACAGCCCCAGACTCCACCCCAGACCCCTCCTACCCTACAGTAAAAAGGCCACACACACGAGCGCTAAAACCCACTCTAACCTAAATTTCACTTTGATCTACAATTTGCAAGCATTTCTAATGTCCAAATAAGTGCCATTTTATATGAATAGAATAAAAAAATCCACTAGTGGCCAGGGTCCCCAACACAAGTAAAAAAATCATTGATCGTCAGACCCTCCCCCACACAAGTTAAAAAAAAAAATCATTGGTGGCCAGGACGCCCCCCCCATGGAGTTAAAAAATGGAATTTGTGACCAGGGCCCCACTAGAAGTTAAAAAAAAACATGGTAGCCTTCTACATATTAAAATAAAAACATTGGTGGCCATCCCCATACTTTACTTAACAGCCCCTCCCCAGTGCTGTCAAGGAAATGCAGACTTCAGAAGGGAGGAGAAGAGCTTAGGTTTCGCTTTCTATACTGCCGATTGGTCACTGAAGTTTAAGTCCCGGTACCGCTGCTCAGGGTTTGGATGGGTCAAGTTTGAACTTTCCATGCAGCTTTTCCCGGGACATAGACTTCAGTGAACAATCAGCAACAAAAGCTGGTAGCATGAAGATGATGCCAGCGTGTGAGCTCCTGCCCTTCCTTCCGAAAGTCTGCAGCTCTCTGACAGCAGAGGGGCTGGCTGAACAATTAAGTGCGGCACGGCCGGGTCCCCTAAGCAACAAAAAAACCAAGGGGCCTGGAACAATTGTCCCCCCTGTACCTCCTGATGGCGGCCCTGAGGGTTACACAACAATTTCTAAGAGTCTGGACCACAGTGGCGGATTAATAATATGTGAGGCCAATAGGCTACACATTCCACAGGCCCCTTCTAGGCTACTCCCACTCCTGTGTGGCCAGATGTGTGCAGATCCAGGCACCCGTGTTCTCTACACCAGGTCAGGTTCAGTATGCCAGTGATCTGCACACATCTTGCATGCCTTCTATCTTATCCCAGTTCCAGGTACACTCTGGACCCATCACAAATAAAAAGAAACATTTCTGAAGAATTTTTAAAAAGTTAAGGTCCCCATAGAAACAAAGATTTCGCTTGCCGAACGACCGATTTTAGCGAAGTCCGACCAATCCTTCGAAATTATCATGCGGTTATTGGGATTCGAACGATCGAACATCTTACGATTTTTCGTCCGACATCTGTCAGGAAATTGATTGGCCAGGTTAAAAAATCTTTGTCGGTCCCAGTGCAATCTATCTATGTTTGCAGAGCCAAGCAGGCAGCTCCCCTTTGTTTTCCTGGCAAATTGGTCTTTTAGTTGATGGACAATTCATACAATCGTACAATTGTTCTGAGATAATCGTGGTCTCACGATGACGATTGGATCTTTTAAAAATCTCAACATTTATGGCCAGCTTTAGGTGGGTCTCTGATCACACTGGGCCTCACACTAGATTATAGCCTAGGTAAGCCTGTGCATCAATCCACCTCTGCTAAACCTCTGTCTAGCAATCTTGAGAGTCATTATCTCCAAACCAATTGGCCAGACTCATATCAGTGCCGGGCTAATATCAGTGCTTCAAAATACTTCAGACCTCTTTAGCCTCAGTATTCATTATACATAATTCAAGAATATCAAATAGATCTGGCACAACTTAAAGGGATTGTTCACTTTCCAAAACTTTTTTCAGTACTGTTGCTTTTTTAGATACTTCACCTGAAATATAATCTTTTTCTCTAATATTGAAGCTTACATTTTCATTTTTCACGATCTATCACTGTTCTAAATTGATACATTTTGTGACTGTGTAGAGATTTTTATCCGTAGACCCAGTGCAGTCTGCATATTCTGTTTATTAATCAGTCTTGCTGTATCAAATTCTATGGCAGATATTATTTTACTTATGCTGTTTTGATAATTTATGAAGATCCCTAAGCTTAACCTCCCAACAGCAGCCCAAACCATGCTGAGCATGTGCATGGTCTTGGTCTTGCAAAGATATTTAACAAAGTTACAAGATGGCAGCCCCCTTCGGCCAACTTTGAAAACATAAATCATTTGTTTAATTAGGCATATGCTGCAGTATATGTATATGTTTATCAATGAACAGATGCGGCCGCGATCCGACGGGATTTTTAGTCCCATCCGATCGAGATCTGGCCGACTTTTGGCCAGATCTCGATCAGGGAAGCCCGTCGGGGGCCCCCATACACGGGCCAATAAGCTGCCGACTCTGTCTGTTGGCAGCTTTTATCGGCCCGTGTATGGCCACCTTAAAGGAAAACTATACCCCCCAAACAATGTAGGTCTCTATTAAAAGATACTGAGTAAAACAGCTCATGTGTAAAACCCTGCTTCATGTAAATTAACCATTATCATAATAATATACTTTTTTAGTAGTATGTGCCATTGGGTAATCATAAATAGAAAATTGCCATTTTAAAAAATAAGGGCCGCCCCCTGAGATCGTAAGATTCACTGTGCACACATACAAACCACATGTAAGGTCACATGAGCCAATTAACAGACAGAGTTCTGCCTTTTGCTTCCTCACTTCTTCCTGTTACAGTTAGTGTTGTAGTATTTCTGGTCAGGTGATCTCTGAGGCAGCACAGATAGAGTCACGAAATGGTGGTTCAAGGCAAGAGATGTAAAAGGACAATATTTATGTAAATATATATTCCAGTTTGGTAAGATTCTTTAATATGTCATTCAATTTGATATAAACTATCTGTTGCTTAAGTATTCATTTTGGGGGTATAGTTTTCCTTTAAGCCTTTTAGGAGTGTTCCATGCAAGCTAAGTTTTAAACTTCCATTTGGAACAGTTCATGGCATAAAGTGTACCCAGTTTTGCACTTTGTACCCTTCATGTTTCCTTACTTTGAATGGTTGTTGGGTGGCACAATGTGGCAGAATCAGAAAACCCATCTGTATGTATCCTGAGTTTTTGCTGGTTTTCACAACTGACCAGAATTCATCGTATTTTAATTTTGGGACACTTTATATATTTTTTTCTGGTTCCCACTTATATATTATGAATAATACGTTGCCCTGATTTTACATTCTCCCTGATTTTACACCATTTTTTTTCCTGGTCCCTGAAAATGTAAAATAGAGAGTTCTACTATCTTTATGGTTTAATAAGAATTCCAATTTACTTATTGCTTAGTTAGAAATGAAACATTAACAGTAATCATAGTGCTTAAAGGGATACTGTCATCAAAACATAAAATGTGTCTAAACTCTTAAAAGTATGAAGTGCTTACTTACTTAAGTATGAATTTTTACTCATTGCAGGTTCCATACTGATCCTGGTAATCCAATTAAAGGGATACTGTCATGGGAAAATTTTTTCAATTTATATTTATATTCAATTTTAAAATCTGACATGGGGCTACATATATTGTCAATTTCCCAGCTGCCCCAAGTCATGTGACTTGTGCTCTGATAAACTTCAATCACTCTTTACTGCTGTGCTGCAAGTTGGAGTGATATCACCCCCTCCCTTTTCCCCTCCAACAGCCAAACAAAAGAACAATGGGACGGTAACCAGATAACAGCTCCCTAACACAAGATAACCGCTGCCTGGTAGATCTAAGAACAACACTCAATAGTAAAAACCCATGTCCCACTGAGACACATTCAGTTACATTGAGAAGGAAAAACAGTAGCCTGCCAGAAAGCATTTCTCTTCTAAAGTGCAGGCACAAGTCACATGACCAGGGGCAGCTGGGAAATTGACAAAATGTCTAGTCCCATGTCAGATTTCAAAATTGAATATAAAAAAATCTGTTTGCTCTTTTGAGAAATGGATTTCAGTGCAGAATTCTGCTGGAGCAGCATTATTAACTGATTCATTTTGAAAAAATATTTTTTTCCCATGACAGTATCCCTTTAATTGGATTACCAGGATCAGTATGGAATCTGCAATGAGTAAAAAACTCATACTTAAGTAAGTAAGCACTTTATACTTTTAAGAGGCATCAAACTTTTTTATATGTGAGTTATATTCCTTTGATCTGGGCTTTAATATGAAACCACTGAAGAGCCAAGGGCTCCTCTTACACTTACAAACGCCAGAATGTCAGAGGTCAAACAATTAGTTATTAACACCTTTCAGTGTGTGTTTAGGGTCAGTTAACATTTTCCTTTAAAGCAGTAGCCTTGTCAGGAGGAAGATACGAAATAATAAAATAACCCTTTGTTATAGATAGTAAGACGCAAGATTTACAGTATATCAGTCCAAATATAAATATCTTTATATGTTTAGTAATCCAAATGTAGAGGCTCATACCCTATTTTAGTACTCGCCTAATATTCCCCTGCTGACAGCTGCATCCAGCTATTAGTCAAGTTTAAAAAGAGAATAAATATGTCAGGTCACATGCTCCGTCGCTGTCAAGTGATATACTGCATCACCAATTAGGAATGAAAGTGTGAAAGATGTCTGCAGCACCACATATAAATAGAATACAATGGAATTACAGAAGCAGAAATATGCTTGTGTAAGGGGTCAGTTATAAAGATGCTAAAATGTTAATCTGGTTATCTGGTGTCTTTTAGAAGCTTCTCCTCTATATTTTGCAGCCCATTGTTATATCACTGCACAGTCATGAATGGCTGCTACATGGACAGGACTGTTACAGTGTGGAATTACTCTAGAACCAACCCCCCCCCCAAAAAAAACCCAACATGTTAATTTCATTTACAACCTCCTATGGCACATGCTATGTAACCCAGGCTCAAGCCCGGATAGGCCTGGGCCTAGGGCGGCAAAAAAATAGGGGCGGCATGCCACCCAGCCGCATTATGGGGACGCGTGCGTCCCATTCAATTACAGCAGCTGCGCCGGCGTTTTTTCACCGGCACGCTGGGAAGGGGAGGTGAGGTGGGCGATAGGACCGCATGGCCGCCTGGTCGGACCGCGCGGCCTAGGGGCGCCCCTCATTGAAATCCGGCGCTGCCCAGGCTTCTGCTGCCCAGATTCTGATTTGTGGGAATGCCGCAAAGGCCTAGGGCAACACAAATTAAGGGGTGTCATGCCGCCCAGCTGCTACTTTTTAGAATTGGGCTGTCTTGTGCCCACCAGCCTGTACCTCATGCTTGATTTTAAACCTGGTGTGAGGTGTAGAGTGTAAAATTTCCCCATACAAAAGTGTTTACTGAGTGAGCACTCAGGGGTGTGATTTGGATTTAAGGAAGGATTCAAGCGCTTGGAGTCATATCAATCGTGATGACTGAGTCAATCTGTCCTGTTTTACTTTGCCACAAAATTTGTGAAATCACAGAAAAATTAGCAAAATGACAAAAAATTGTGAAATTAAAAAAACTTGCAAAACACATTTAAAGGGCATGTAAAATCTAAAATAGAATAAGGCTAGAAATGCTGTATTTTGTATACTAAATATAAACATGAACTTACTGCACCACAAGCCTAATCAAACAAATAATTTATGCTTTCAAAGTTGGCTACAGGGGGTCACCATCTTGTAACTTTGTTAAACATCTTTGCAAGACTAAGACTGTGCACATGCTCAGTGTGGTCTGAGCTGCTTAGGGATCATCATAAACAAAGCTGCTTGAGTTCTGCATGGCTGGTAAGTAAGGTGGGGGCTCCCCCTGCTGTTCATAAGTATGATTGTTTCCCTGCTCAGCAGTTAGGGACCATCTGACAATTCCTATCCACAGCAGTAAATGAAGGGAGAATTACACTGCATACAGTCAGGTTTCTTATAAAAACGGTGCACATTTTTTAATTAAAGTATATTGGAGATAGGTTTCTTTTTTTATTAAAGGGATTTTATTTTTTTGCCTTTACATGCCTTTGAAGTCAATTTTTTTTGCTTTTTTTATTAGCGCAAAATGCATTAAAGTCAATGGGCATGGTGGTTTCTTCGTGCAAAATTTCATAGCAAAATTCAACATTTTGCTGCACTTTTGCACAAAAAATTGCTGATGCTAAAATCACGGAATTTCGCAGCAAAACCATGTCTGATGAAAAATTCATTGCTAATTAATCATTAATGTCCTTGATTTACATCTGTTTGCTATTCCTATCTCATGCTTAGGTATTTATAGCCTGGGGAATATTCATTGCAAAATGTGGTTAGAATTAAAAATTAAAAAAAAAAAACACTAGATTCCATACTTTGTTGCTGTTTTCTGCTTGCTTATCTACAGAACATTTCAAACACCATTCATAATAAATACTAAAGACTATTTGAAATGCTGCTTAGGTCCATCTATAATAAAAGTTAATATAAACAGCCCATTAAAAAAAAATCATTTTGGGAGTGATTTGTCAGACACCAGCCAATCATCAAAAGTACAAACCTTCTACTTTAGGCAAATATACCTTTTCTATAAACACTAGTAAATTTCCTATCTGCAGCTTTTGTGGATTAGGGCCGTACTACTCATGTGCCCATCCAAATCAGCAAAAATAAATATCTGGGAAATCATCAGGAAAAGACAACCGCCAACCCATTTCTTATAGGATAGGAGGGGAGCTCTAGGGGCTCCATTGCTTGTTCAAAATATGATAAAGAAATTCTTGGTATATAGCCATGCAGAGTAGAGGATCTCCCCAGCTTATAGCTATGGTGTCTAAGTGCACCAAACGCGTAACGCTTTGTTATGTCTACTATCTGTCTAAAATAAATGGTCAGATTCAATTCAGTGAGAAAAAGTTTTATCTCACGGAACTAAATTTGTAGAATCATTTTTTATCCTCAAATGGAATTGTTTGTGAGTTTTAACGTCATAAACCATGAGATAACTTTTTCTCACTTTTATTACACCTGTCTGAGTGTTTTCTGTTCTCTCCATGGTTTGGTCCATTGCATGTTTAAATATCTGTGTCCAAAACAAAGACAGCTGCAAGTTGAAACAACTGACAGCCAATACAATCATGCCTCTTGTGTGCATCAGGATCAAGACTAATTCTATCCATGATTAGCTTAGCAAACTAAATAACATTCTCACTTCCTCTATAAGGAATAAAAGTCATGAACAGATATTACCGTATATACTCGAGTATAAGCCGTCCCGAGTATAAGCCGAGGTACCTAATTTTACCTCCAAAAACTGGGAAAGCTTATTGACTCGAGTATAAGCCGAGGGTGAGAAATGCAGCAGCTTCTGGTAAGTTTCAATCAAAAAATTGAGGGTTTCTGCTCCCATTGGAGGTGCTGGCGTCTTCTTTTTGGACGCCGGCGAATATTCTTGGAGACTATTCTTGGACGCCGGCGACTATTCTTGGGCGCCGGCGACTATTCTTAGGCGCCGGTGACTATTCTTAGACGCCGGCGACCGTTTTTGCGCTTGACCCGAGTATAAGCCGTGGTAGCGTTTTTCAGCATATTTTGGGGGCTGAAAAACTCAGCTTATACTCGAGTATATACGGTACACACAGTTATAATTTGTGTTTGCTTATCGAAGAGATGCAGGGATAGTTATTTGGAGGTTTTTCTAAGGTTTAGAATCAACTGGATCTCAATCTGTTCTGCTGTCACATGTATTCTGATACAAACATTTGGTTAGAATAATAAAATTATAATAAAATTGATGGTTGGATATTTAACAGGAAAAACAATGACCAACTTTTGATCATTTAAAGGGAATGCCAACCCCTTATATATTTTTTTTCTTAAATCTAATGTGGCTGTATGAACAAGGCCCTTTGCCTATCAGGATTCTAAGCACTGAGCTGTTTTCCATGAGTCTATCAATAGCTCACCTCAACCTCCAACTATTTTTTATAATATAGATGTATTCAGATGTCTACTCTTCCTTGACTGGTCTCTGCCAGTTTCCAGATCCTTATAGCTGGCTGCCTGCCTAGTGCACATATCTTTTCAGCTTGCTCTCCAGTTGTCAGACTGTTCCGACTGTGAACAGATGTATCCTTGTACTGGACAAACAGATAAAGAAAAATATAATTTTACATTTTACACACAAAAAATAGATTAAGGAATAATAATAATATTGTCAATAATTTAAGCATACCTATTGTGAGCAATCTGTATAACAGTGCTGTTGTATTCATATCTAGATGTAAACCAGCAACCAAACCAACAAGGGGGGGTGAGGAGAGAAACAAACAAAAACCCTTAAAAATTCACTTCCCAACCAGGGTTACCAGATTTTGAAGATGAAGTTTAGGGAAGTATTTCAAAATAGTGGAACACAAAGCCCACTTTTGGGTCTTACTCCATAAACACATCCCCCCTATTTCCCATTTACACAGATGAGACAGTGTTGCTAAACACACAAAAGCAAACTAAAATATTCTACCTGAGAGGAAGTTTTTTTATGGATTTTCACTCTGTATTTCTTCAGGCTCCACTAACTATCAACACCATTTTTAATGTGGAGAACACAAGAGTTAAACAAAATAAATGTGGTGCATTGTGGCAATGGCTGCCCAACCTGTTCTGTTCCTAGTCCTGCATGGCAATAGCTTTACCATAAAGGGTGGAGCACTCTATCAAGGCCGATAGCCACATTTTCCTCTGCAGGCAATTTATGGACATTTTCTTAATGTTTGTGGGAAAGGAAATGATGCTGCACTACACGTTGTACTGCTAGGAACAATCAGTGTGCGGTCCTGGAAACCTCGTTTCTAAAAGTGACATAAGACATTGGCCCCATTCCTTGTATAAATCTAAACTTGAATTGGCATTATAGCCAGCAGGCTCATTGACACTCATTTCAGGTCTGTTTCCATCAGCGCTGCTATACAAACACCATGTTACTTCTGCGACACATGATCAAATGGACAGGTCACTTTTCTAATCTATAGCAATAAGGGTTTGGTCAGTGCCTATCAACACTCAATATCTTATATAGCATCTCAATACAGTTCTTGGGGAATTAAAAAGTCAAGTGGTGTCCATCACTGGCAGTGGGTGTCATCCATAACAGAGCATCTGAAGCTGGCACAAAACAAGTCCAATTTCAGGCACTGGGTCAGGGCAGGCAACAAGAAAAGAGTCTGTGAAACAGACACAAGATGGGAGCAAGAGGCAGGCAAGTGGAAACACAATAACAGGCCAGGGGTCAGAATCTAGGGAATCAAAATCAATGAAGATAAGGACAGGCCAGGAACCAAATTATAGGACAGAAGCTCAGAATGACTTGGTTTCAGCAGAAAGGCTAATGGTCCAGCAGAGGTTGTTGGAGGAGTCACTGTTAAATAGCCTATTTATTCGAGCATTGCCTGCAACTAGATTGTAGGCAGCTATCAGGGAACATTAACCGGGGTATAAGTGATTGATATTATCCACTAGGCCCAAACCACACTCCCTCCTGTGGCGCAACATAGAAGAGTAGTGGTCAGTTCAACTTGGTTCCCTAGACTAGGGAGTTCCTGACACTACCGCATTACAATATTGTCATTGTATTCTGTTACATACTGTGGTTCTGCTGATCACTGTCTCTGGTTCAGCATGTAGCCTAGGCCAGACGTTTTTTACTTTTGCTTGACTCTCTTTCTGACCGAAAAAGCTGCTTATATTAGTAACGCTAGTGCTAGTTCATTTTTCCCGTTTAATGGCGGAGCACAGTACAATGCAAACATTACATATTAGAATAAACATAGTTGACAATGGGTTGGGACTGTGACATGCAAAATCAGTTAAAGGGACTTATTGCAAGTAATGCTAGATAGCATGGATATTTTCAGGGACCATGGTCTTGAAACTGCTTGTCCACAGGAAACAGGGGAAGATGAAAACCTTATTCCTGCCTATGTAAAAGCATTAGGGTCAGGAGCGCATCCTAATGTCATTAATCAGCAATCTAGATAAGAAAAGTGAACGAAACACACGTTTTGATTTGGGGTTTGCTTTTTTCTCTCTTCTGGAATGCTGTTTCATAATTTCAAAACGTTTGGGACTTCTGCTTTTCCTAAATAAATGTGCTTTGGGTTTTTAGATTTCCCATTGTGGAATTTTGTGCTATGCTGGTGACTTTTAGGAAATAGAAAGCCTGACTGTACCTGGATATGTTGTCTCTGTCTTTAAAATTCTTTGGTTTATGTAAACCTACAGAGATGATAAAAACTGTAACTTTTTAATAGCTTTGACATTTAATAAGTAATTAATAGATACACTGTGGTGTCATGCCTAGCTGTGATGTTAAGCTGTTTAGTTGAAAAGGGATACTAATGCATGGTGTTATATTGCATCTCATGTTCTAATATAATACTGTTGACAGAGGAATAAAGTTGATTTGGTGACTGACTGATGAAAGAAGTATTTTGTGCTGGTGAATCGATAAAAATGTAGAAGGGCTGGGGACTGATATTGAATCCCAACTGAAGATGATTTGGAAGGTCTCCTTTTGTATCATCTTAGAGTAGGGGCATAAGGAGAGATTAGTCACCCGTGATTTTCAAAAGCGAGTTCTGGCGATAAGTCGTTCGTTTTGTCATTGCATGCAGCTATATGCAAATGGCCAGCTATTATGCACACTGCGCGATTTGAGATCGCCTGCAGCTCCAAAACGCACCGAGACCCTTTTTGGAGCGATTTGTCAGAAATAGCATGTACATAGAGAAGTACTGAAATCACAGTAGCCGCGAAGGTATGTAAATTCTTGCGCTGGCGTAATGACGTGGAGACAACACGGCGAGGGAATGAACGCTGAGACAACTTCCGGCTCTTGCGTGGGAGGAGAACGTATCGCGAAGCACTATGGGATATAAATCGCTTGGAATCAAAAGTCACACGAAATGTTGCCTGCACATAGACGATCTCCTTGTCGCGGCGACTTGCTGTTTAAAAATCACGGTTGACTAATCTCCCCGTGTGCCCATACCCTTAAGATGATTGTTTCACTGGTTGTATAAAGAGCTAATTGCCATATATTTCCCCAGAAATCCTGATAAACAAGTTATATTTCTTGCAGTCTGATAATAACCCTCTGTACTATGACGGCATAACGTGAATACATGCCAATATACACCAATTTGCATTGCATTGTTTTTGGTCAATCTGTAAAGGAGTTGAAAGGAACTGCTCTTCTACCTGACTGAATGCATAATGTTGACAGTACTGTATAAAGAATAAAAGTCTGGTGCTCTTTTTATGGTTTAAAACTAGGGCCCCTGATTCCATTTAAACAAACTTTATGGCTTTAGACCAGTGCTGTCCAACTTCTGTGCTACCAAGTGACGAAACTTTTCCGGCCTACATAGTGCAGGGCCAATAATGGAAGCCAGTGTTGACCACTCCCTGTTTTTAAACCACACCCATGTTACCACAAGATCATGTCTACACTAATTGTGGTAGCACACCAAAAAAACAAATGGTTGGTGCTCACTGCATGGATATCACTCATATGTGAAAAAAGTTGTCATATTTAAAGACATACCTTTAAATCCATATGCCTCCTCTTCCCCTTGGATAACACAGCACCCCCAGTACATGATTAAATACCTTTGGGGCCTTCTAACTTCTAACAAACCCCCAAAACAAATACCAGGCTTATGTTCCACAGGCAGAGCAGGACACACACTGGCAGAGAAGGACACACACTGGCAGAGCAGGGCACCCACAGGCAGAGTATGTCACACACAGGCAGAGCAGGACAAACAAAGGCAGAGCAGGGCACACACAGGCAGAGCAGGGCACACACAAGCAGAGTATGGCACATACTGGCAGAGTACGTCACACACAGGCAGAGAAGGGCACACACAGGCAGAGTATGGCACACACAGGCAGAGTATAGCACACACAGGGAGCATATGGAAGGCAGAACAGAGTAAGAGACAGGGAAAGCTATCAGGACCACTCTAAGATGTACTACATACAGTGACACAGTGCCGGTGCCCCATTACCATTTTGAATAAAGTGTGAACAGGTGAACAATGTGGGCAGTCTCAGTCTGGGTCTCAGGTGTTAACAGTACAGGTCTTTAGGGGTGTGAACAATAGAGGTGTCACAGGTGTGAACAACGCAGGGGGATTAGTCTGAGTTTGAGGTTTAAACAATGCAGGGGCCAGTTAACCTCTGTATTGATACAATCGAAATCTTACACATGGTAAGCAAACACAGCAGGTAGGTCGGGGGCCACACAAGGGGGGTCTTGGGCTGCCAGATGGACAGCCCTGCTTTAGACTATAATGATATTCCTGAAATTCCATACTCCCTACTTTGTAGCAACAGTTTGGGGGATATATATATATATACACACACACACACACATATACAGTTATGGAATCCATTAACCAGGAACCCGTTATCCGGAAAGCTGCAAATTATGGGAAAGTTATCTCCCATGGACTCCATTTTAATCAAATAATTCAGATTTTAAAACCCAATAGGTTTATTTAATGTTTCAATTATTTTTAGGTCGATTTAATGCTTAGAGATCCACAAGACCCCTTTTCCGGAAAAGCCCATGTCCTGAGCATTCTGGATAACAAGTCCCATACCTGTATGTGTGTATATATACAGTATATATATATATATATCACACAAAGAAGGTCCGCACTCTCAGGACTTAAATTAAAATAAAAATGTTTTATTGGCAAAAAACGACTAACGTTTCGGCCTCTCCGAGGCCTTTCTCAAAGTGACATAGGCTATACAAAAAATGCATTATATACCTAAGATGGCAGGAGAAAGAACTTAATTGGCTAACGTCATCATCATCATCATCACTATGCGTCAAATTGTTAAATACATAGTAGTACATAGTAAGTAAGGTTGAAAAAAGACACATGTCCATCGAGTTCAACCTTTTTTTTTTTTTTTATTAACTACCTATCTGCCAGTTGATCCAGAGGAAGGCAAAAAACCCATCTGAAAACTCTCCAATTTGCCTTAGAGGGGGAAAAATTCCTTCCTGACTCCAAAATGGCAATCGGAGTAGTCCCTGGATCAACTTGGACTATGAGCTATTTCCCATAACCCTGTATTCCCTCACTTGCTAAAAAGCCATCCAACCCCTTCTTAAAGCTATCTAATGTATCAGCCTGTACAACTGATTCAGGGAGAGAATTCCACATCTTCAGAGCTCTCACTGTAAAAAACCCCTTCCGAATATTTAGGCGGAACCTCTTTTCTTCTAATCGGAATGGGTGACCTCGTGTCAGCTGGAAAGACCTACTGGTAAATAAAGCATTAGAGAGATTATTATATGATCCCCTTATATATTTATACATAGTCATCATATCACCCCTTAAGCGCCTCTTCTCCAGCGTGAACATCCCCAATTTGGCCAGTCTTTCCTCATAGCTAAGATTTTCAATACCTTTTACCAGCTTAGTTGCCCTTCTCTGTGCCCTCTCTAATACAATAATGTCCTGTTTGAGTGATGGAGACCAAAACTGTACGGCATATTCTAGATGGGGCCTTACAAGTGCTCTATACAGTGGAAGAATGACCCCCTCCTCCCTTGACTCTATGCCCCTTTTAATACAGCTCAAGACCTAATTTGCCCTTGATGCTGCCGACTGGCATTGCTAGCTACAGCCAAGTTTATCATCTACAAGGACTCCAAGGTCCTTTTCCATAATGGATTTGCCTAGTGCAGTCCCATTAAGGGTATAAGTGGCTTGAATATTTTTACATCCCAGGTGCATGACTTTAAATTTATCAACATTGAATCTCATTTGCCACTTAGCTGCCCAGATTGCCAGTTTGTCAAGATCATGTTGCAAGGATGCCACATCCTGGATGGAATTAATTGGGCTGGATAATTTTGTGTCATCTGCAAACACTGATTCATTACTTACAACACCCTCCCCTAAGTCATTAATGAACAAGTTAAATAAAAGTGGACCCAATACTGAGCCCTGGGGGACCCCACTAAGAACCTTACTCCAACTAGAGAATGTCCCATTAACAACTACCCTCTGTACCCGATCCTGTAGCCAGTTTCCTATCCATGTGCAAACGACTTCATTAAGCCCAACAGACCTTAGTTTAGAAAGCAGTCGTTTGTGGGGCACAGTATCAAACGCTTTGGCGAAATCCAAATAGATCACATCTACTGCCCCCCCACTATCCAGAATCTTACTTACCACATCATAAAATGCAATCAAATTCGTCTGACATGACCTATCCTTCATAAAGCCATGCTGATTGTTGCTCATAATGCCATTCATTAGGACAAAATTTTGAATGTGATCCCTTAACAAGCCTTGAAATAATTTGCCCACCACAGATGTCAAGCTTACTGGCCTATAATTGCCAGGCTGAGATCGTAATCCCTTTTTAAATATTGGAATAACATCAGCTTTTCTCCAATCCATAGGCACCATACCAGATGACAGTGAATCTGAGAAAATCAGAAATAAGGGCTGGTCTAAAACTGAACTAAGCTCTCTTAGAACCCGGGGGTGTATGCCATCAGGCCCTGGAGCCTTGTTTACATTAATTTGTATTAAAGCTTTTTGAATCATATCCTGAGTCAGCCACTGACTAGATTGAGCTGAACCATTCGTGCAGTTATTAAGTGAGCCTGTGAACCCAGACTCCTCTATTGTATACACTGAAGAAAAGAACTGATTTAACACATTTGCCTTATCTGTGAAAAATCAATGTTCCAAAAAAAGTATGCTTCATGTAAGCAAGAAATATACTCAGTAAAAACAAATAATATGTTCATCTGGGCATCAGAGGTAGAAGGCTTGCAATCTTCATCGCTTATATCTATACAATGAAAATTAGATCGCATAGGAATATCTAATCCACTACACCTGCATCTAAGCAAAGATAGATTGCAATTTAGTTATCGCTATTGAGGGGTTCTTGAAACAGACCTTTTAACTTCACTCAAATGTTGCTATTTGTAACATAAGTACCATTTTAGACTGTGTATCACAGAGAGTTACAAAATACATGATTTTAATTTTAACTGTGTGGTTCGCCTAACAAGGGGTTTTAACATAAATGTGTATTTGTTTGATTTGTTTTTGTTTAATAATTACATAGAAATGCTTTATGTCATTTAACAATTTGACGCATAGTGATGATGATGATGATGATGACGTTAGCCAATTAAGTTCTTTCTCCCGCCATCTTAGGTATATAATGCATTTTTTGTATAGCCTATGTCACTTTGAGAAAGGCCTCGGAGAGGCCGAAACGTTAGTCGTTTTTGGCCAATAAAACATTTTTATTTTAATTTAAGTCCTGAGAGTGCGGACCTTCTTTGTGTGATGAATACTTCAATAATTTTGGACACTGCACCCAGGCGATGTTGAACCATTTGACGTGAGTGCCGGTTCTTCCATTGACTCTATATATATATATATATATATATATATATATATATATATATATATATATATAGCCAGCAACTGTTATAAAACTTGATTTTGTCTCTTCCTTCCACTTACATTTTCCCCCCGTCTTTCAGCCAAACATTTCAACCATTGTGCAACAGAAAAACACATTCTTTTGTCATTTACTGATGAAAAATGGAAAAAGAGAAAGTATTTGAGATATTCTGCATACTGTAAGTGTTAATTAATGACATTTTGAAATATGGAAATGTGTGGAATCATCTCACTATTGTCTGTAAATAGGATCCATATAGCCTGCATGTGCTTCTCAATGTCTGGCCGAATTTAGTATTTAGAACAGAATGATAAAATGTAGGCATCCAGAGACTGATGTGTGTGTGCTGCAACTTAGGGAGTTGGTAAATGTGCACCGAATGTATATTAGAATAAACAGGGCTGCTTCTGCAATGAGGCAAGATGAGACCCATTCCTCAGATGGCAACGAGCGACCAGTTACAGGGAGCGGCAAAAAGCCGCCTCTTGTAACTTTAAGAGCCGAACTTCCGTGTTTTAACTCGGAAATTCGGCTCCGCTAGTGCAGAGAGCGTTGCACCATTGCGCTTAATGCACTAGCGATACTGCAACCGTAGACCCGCTCCGACGCTAATTTTTAAGCGCGGATCGGGAGAGGAGGGGGGCGGCATCAGCCCCAGAATCGGCGCTGAGAATAAAATATGTACATTCTGTTGAATTAAACTAACCCCCAGCATTATACTTATAGCTGATTACCCAATTACATCATTTACAAATACAGGTGGGATCCGTAATGCGGAAACTCATTATCCAGAAAACCATTACAGAATAACCATAGACTCCAATTTAATCAAATAATTCAAATTTTAAGAATGATTTCCCTTTTCTCTGTAATAATAAAACAGTACCTTGCACTTCATCCCAATAATTAACAATGAATTCTCATTGCTGGCAAAACAATCCTATTGGGTTTATTTAATGTTTAAATTATTTTTAGTAGAAAGTATATAGAGATCTATATTATGGAAAGATCCAGAAATACCCCAGGTCCCGAGAATTCTGGATAACAGGTCCCATACCTGTACATGTGATTTATCTCTAAAATGAAGTCAGTAGATGACAATTAGTCGTTGCTGTCATGTTCGGCACCTTATGTCCAGAACCCAAGCTAAGCTCCCTGGTCATGGCTATCACTTCTGCCGATAACCGCTGCCTTTCACCTTGGGAGGAGCCCTCGGCTAATCGGATCCCGCCAGGTCTCATTTGAGAGAGGAGCAAAGCTAACGGTTCTGGACAAGCAAAGGGGCACGATCGTCTCACCAGGATACTGGAAGGAAGAACACCATCCGATGAGTTGCCGGGTGACTAAATCTCCCCAAATCTTTGCATCTGTCTTTGTCATAAAGCAGCTATGGTCAAAGCAGCAGCCTTATAGATGTAGTAAAATGGCAATTTACTGTCTCCCACCAACAGCCAAAGGGTATTGAAATTTGTTCTGGATTTCTACTTTTCTTACAAATTTCAGCTGAATATAGTGTTTCGTTAACCTCTGTTATTTAACTGCTTATCTTCCACAAAGGCCTTGTGTTTTCTTGCTGCGGCTCCACATACAAAACAGGCCTCGTAGCCTTTGATCTATTCAAAAGTAAATATTGTACTTTCTGCCTAAGCCTGAACTGTTAATTGACTAATTGCAGTTAGTCGTTTCCCATGGGAGTGTGGTTTATAAAAGGAAACCATTGAAATCAGATCCCGGCTCTAATGTCACAATTAAATAATGATGTGGTACTGTCTTTGGCAATATCTGAGCCTGCATTATTCCAGAAAGAATGAGAGAGCTCATTTGCTCTCCAGTCCGTGACCCCAGCTGCCAGGTTACTGTTTGATCATGGCTTAATCTCGCTCCTAACATGGTCACATCTTAAGGGATCATAGACACGCTGCCTGTAAAAAACTTCTGATATCATTCTCTTTTTACTCAATGCTTTTGCTTCAAGGGAAATTCCAGCCCACAGAAGCTTATTGTCTCCAATATAATCTGCAAAATGTGTCACTGTATATATATGCTACTTTCCACTACATTTTTTCTACTTGATAAGCAGATTAGATGGTCTATAACAACATTCTAAAATTGGGCCATTTCCCATATACTGGTTCACTGTGTAACAGAATAATATCACTTTTTATTGAAAAAATAAAGACTTTACATGAATCTCTGCTCACAAAACTCTTTTCAAACTACAGTTCTGAAGTGAAGAAGGGGTATTGGAGTTAACTGGCCCGCACCTTTATTTTCATATAAAGACACAATGGGGGAGGATGGAAAGAGGGAGAGGGGGTACAGTGGCATAAGTGGGGAAGGGGGATGTAGGTGGCATGGAAAACATGGTGTTGGCAGCCATGGGGGGGGGGTTAGTGGGTGGGGAGTAGGTAGGCGATAGGGGATTGCAGTGCTCCAAGATCATCCAATGTTTTTTTTTGCAGGGGTCCCAGCCCACTCTAGTTACTCCTTAAGGCTGTCCTGGAGGGTGTAGTCCTGAAGCAGACTGAGAATCAGCCTGGAAAACAACAAAACATACTTAACACAATTCATATGCACCAGGCTTCCATAATTGCCCCTTCCGTATGGGTGCCCTGAAACAGTCCATACAACACAGGGTGGTGAGTAAGGAAGTTCCTGGGCACCCATTCTCTAGGTTCATGCTCCAGGGCAACAAGCAGGGCCTGTGTAAATGAGCAAAGGTGTGCAAAGATGTTTCTCCATGAATGATACCAATGTCAAACTGGGGTGCTACCTCAGGGGCCCTCCAGTCTAAAACCTGAAGCCACCAGATCCTCCCTGCAAAACTTTAACTTCCTGCTTGCGGTCATAATCAGTGGGGGGATTGGGCCCACACATCCACTGGAGCGGGTCTAGTCAGTGGGGCCCACTGGGTGTTTCTCTGGTGTCCCACAAGCCCAGCCTAATGCTGGATGATGCCCTGTGGGCAATGCTGGTACCTACGCAGGTTATCACTTGCCTTTAATAACAAAAATCAGCAACTCACCGATGAATTAGCTGAATACCAACTATGCTTTTATACAGTATATACTTTTAATAAAAACACATCTTATACTTATAACATATACCAAGCAAATGTTTGTTTTCAAAAAGGTAACTAGTAAATGGTACCTGCTGATTGGTTGGTATGAGTAACGAGACAAGGAGCAAACAAGACTTATTTATGAGCTTAAATGCAGGCTCCATTTTTTTTTACCCACAATGCAGATTTATTACAATTTTAGCATTATAGAGCCTGTTTGGTGGTGAGGACATAAGTCATGATGCTTTAAACCGCGTGCTTGGACATGAATGAGACACATTTGTGCTGAAACTCTTCACAATCAAGATGTAGTTATTTCTAGTGCTCATCGTCAAAAAAACATCTGCTGCTGATTCTTTAGGTGAAAGTATGTGGCAGGGCTGGGCCAAACCGACCAGGCGCCCTAGGCAAACCGGCCACCATGCTCCTCCCCCTACGTGCGCAAATTTATATGTAGTGATGGGCGAATTTATTCGCCAGGCGAGAATTCACGGCGAATTTGCGCGATTTGCCGCCAGCGAATAAATTCACGAAACTCCCGTGAAAATTCGCGTCAAAAATTCGCCGGCGTCAAAAATTTTTTTTTCGAAAAAAACGGGCGCCGGCGTCAAAAACGGGCGTCGGCGTCAAAAACGAGACCGTTTCGCAAATTTTTCGCCGTTTCGTGAATTTCGCGCGAAATTCGCGAATTTTTCGGCGAAGCAAAACGGCGCAAATTCGCCCATCGCTACTTATATGCGTAACAGAGGAGGGATCGGCAGAGGGGAAGCCGTGAGAGCAAAAGAATGAAGGGAGAACTACAGAGGGCAGCAATGTTCAAGACCATAACTCCATCAGAATCTCTCATTGCATTCATTTAAGGTGTTAAAACAATTTGTTAGTCACATATCCAAATACATTTATTGAAAATGTGTTCAACATTTGGCACCACAATGACCAGTTGTACCGTATAACATACTAAAATCTATTAAATACGCATGCTATTCATTCTATATCAGTATGTTTTAATGTACATGAATGAATTCAATACATCTCAATGTTCCACACACCTGTTTACAACAACTATTAATATTAATCAAAGAGTGAAGTTACAGATCTCCACAGTCCGCTAGAGTGAAATTCCACCACTCTCCATTCATTTCTATGGGATTTTATCAATGGAGGAAGTGAAAATTCACCCTTTGATAAATACAGCTTTAAAAATCCCATAGAAATGAATTGAGAGTGGCAGAATTTCACTCTAGGCGACCTCTAACTTCACTCTTTGATAAATATACCCCATAGACTCAATGGGGTATATGTATCGAAGGGGTATATTTATCAAAGAGTGAAGTCAGAGGTCGCCACGGTCCACTAGAGTGAAATTCCACCACACTCCATTCATTTGGGATTTTTAAAGGTGTATTTATCAAAGGGTGAAAGTGAAAGTTCATCCATTGATAAATATGCCTTTCAAAATCCCATAGAAATGAATGGAGAGTGGAGGAATTTCACTCTAGACAACCGTGGCGACCTCTAACTTCACTCTTTGATAAACATACACCTATGGGTTTTTTGTAGCCAAGTGCTGGAGACATCATAAAAATGTAACTGCTAACTAGCTGATGAAAAACTCCTTTGATGTAGCTACAGTATATTGTATATGACTTTTGTGAGTGTTATTTTTTCAGTTTCTTTGACATATTTTTTTTTTAATTAATCAACAAATAACATACATTTCCATGATGCGACAGTCAAGAGGTTACATAAGAAAACAACAATAGAGATATCAGACCAAGATGCTACGTAGGAGGGCCAGAAGAGTAGGAGTGCAGAGAGCTTGGTGGTGTCCTGGCTGATGCACGAAGCATGTGTTTGTGCATCTTCCCTGAGGATTGGGTCACTGACAAAACAAAGGAAAACAAAAACTTATCTTGAACTTTAATAAGAATACTGGGCAAGCAAATAGCAGGTGTTTGAGTAGACACCTTTTTGAACCATTCATTTACCCTCTGCTTCTCCACCTAGAACATACTTCCAGCTTCCAGAGCAGCCTAGTACCAAAAGGTATCAAGCTTTACAGGCCACATTGGGGCAAATTGGAATTTCTGGGATCGAAAACATACCCTACTCTGATAGCCTCTGCTGAGACATTGAGCTAGATAGTCTGTTGGAAGGTTTTAGCTGAAATCTATTAAAAGTAATTTAACCGCTTCCAGCTGTAACCTAATAAATGACAAGCACAATCTACCAGCAGCCGAATGCTTACTCATGGCTTTCCATTTCCTCTCTTGTTGCCAGTCACTTTGTGTTCCTAACGTAGTATTCTCAGTCCTGCTATGTTTATATTATATGATTTCAATGTGGTTGGGTGATATCATTTTTGGGTAATTTTGCATGTTTAGAGATGGTAACATTAACCTTGTACTTAACTTACCCGAGGGTACGAGAACTTTGCAATAATGAACCCAAATGGTTTGGGACAGACTTGAACAAGGGTATAAGTTCATCCTGGAGAACTAAATCACAGCAAAATCATATTTTGTTTTAAAAGGATAAATTTATATATACAGGTATAGGATCTGTTATCAGGAAACCCATTATCTGGAAAGCTGTGAATGACAGAAAGGCCACCAAATAATCCAAATTTTAAAAATGATTTACTTTTTCTCTCTAATAATAAAACAGCACCTTGTCTAAGCCTTGATCTAAACTAAGATATAATTAATTCTTATTGGCTTTAGTTAATGTTTAAAGGATTTTCAAGTAATACTGACACTAAAAAAACTACTTTTTAAAATACAAATGTACCTGAAAAGTTACCTATAGGTCATGTTGATCATTTTTTGATTCTTCTGTCGGCATATGGCACTCAGGATTTTGGCATCTGGCGAATAGTGCCAGAAAAAAATGGTCATGTTTGTTTGTCACAGCTGCTAATGTTACTGAATCAGAAGCACTGTGTGTGAAGAACATGTTCTAGAGAAGCTTTATCCTGTAGCCTTTTTCTGTTTGTTTGTCCTGAGAACCCATTGCCCCTCACTCTTTTTCAGTACATGAAATCCGCTTGCATTTTGCTTTCATAGACACTTTGTTGTGTTTTGTGGTGGTATGTTTTTTTTTTAACTTTTTTTTTGCCCACTGGTATACCACATAATGTGTTTCACTAGGAATGTGAGGTTCATGTTCCTTAACCCAACTACTTACCAACCCACACCCAACCTAACCCAAAATCTTTTTCTGCTTTCATGACCCATAACCAACCCAACACCTCGCAGACTATGATAGGATCAGCCATAACCATAGAGAAGGAACCAGCACTATTACATCAACAAAGGGGAAGGCCTTGCTAGAAGTTGACCTGTTGCCCACCTGAACACTCACCTGGAACTAAACTATTTGATCTGAGCCCACCCAAACCCACCTAGTCTTTGGGTCCCATGGGTTTTAATTTAACTCGCTCTTCACTTACAGTATACAGAATACACAAGATTATCTGGTATTTTATGTTCCTTTTTTTCCAGAATGAATGAAACCATTTAACTATCTAAGAAATTATTAGAGGTGAGGACATAAGAAATATGAATATTTAGACATCTAAAGGCTACTCTACTCTGCATCTTTACTGTAAACTACATAAGATTTTTCATCAACATTTAGGGGGTTATTTATCAAATTCCGAATTTTTTTAGATTTTCTAAATAAAAAAAGTCTGACCAAACTAGAATCCACGGTTTGACCTTTATTATTAAAAAAACCTAAATTTTCGAGTAAAAACTCGATAAGATCAAACAAAAATCTGAATCGTACATTTTTTTCCCGATTTTTTTCCTGAATCGCTCGTTTTTTTCTGACTTGTTCACGAAAGCCTGGATTTTTAAGATTTTTGTCCGAAAAGGTCGGATTTTAGTGCTAATTCAAGCGTCTGCCCACCAAAATGTTAAAATAGGATAGGAACCTCTGCAACTGACTTATACACAACCTTGACAGGTCTGAAATGGTGAATTTTAGGATTTGGGCTTTTTGCTGCATCTGGCTTTAATGAATCTAGAATTTTTTTTATAAAAATTCGAGTTTTGCCTCAAAAAGCCAGACTGGAGTTTAGTAAATAACCCCCCTAGTGATTTTTTCCTTTTTATGTATTAGCTGAGGTGCTTGAACGTCAAGCCATGGCATTGGGACTTCCTAGTGGCATTTATCAGTCAGCCACCAACTTCATCAGTCTCATTGGATGTCGTGCTTAGGAACCATTGAAGTAGATTAACATAAGATTGATTGGAGTGTTTCATTGGTTTAAAAAAAACAAAGCCTATGAGCTGCTAGATACATCATTTGTGGTCTAGGACTTCCACCCCTGTCCACCAAACCAACTGTTTGCTGAATGGGTCATCACTGGAGCAATGCTATTGTGACCATGCTCCCACTTTTAATTTGATGGAATATTCATTAGTATTTTAACCAGATTCATTTTCATATCACAACATTTTTCTTTTTATATTTTTTGAACAAAAATGGTCTAGAAAAAAATGTTAATCATCTTCCTGTTGTTGTAACTTGTTTGCCGAGTCCCATGCATTTGTGTTTCAGAGAAAATCGCTCCTGTATATTCAGATGGAAAATACTAGTTTAAAAAAACACTGGGGAATTTATCTACAGTGCGGAGTTAATGGGCAAAAAATGAGCTACAAAATGACTCTTAATGATAATATTGCAATGAATTGCTGCAGTTACATCTAAAATGCACTTAATGGGACGGCTGGGAAGATTGAAAATTTTGTAACAACCCAAAGATTATCATATCTATCAGTCTCCCAGGGGATGAAGATCATATATTTATTTAAATATGGAAAAGGCTTACTGTAAAAGAAAGACTTTAAGAAATTAAATTTAAATATACAATTTAAATAAAATTGAGGTATCATACAGAGCAATCATTTTACATGACAACAAATTTATTTCCATTTTTTAATATTAGAGGGTTTTTCAAGAAGTGTTTGTGAGGAAAGTAGAATTGACAGCATACTGTACATATCTGAAATACTAATTATAGGTTTACTATTACTAATACTGTCCATGGATTTTTTTTATTGGATTATTATGAATTTGCTGAACTCCTGTGTGAGTTACCACTACATGCAAAGAGGGGGTTTTGAGCAATGCACATTTCATGGTCCCTGTTTAATTAGGAAAATTAATTTAATATCTATGCAATTCTTTATATCTTTAAAACCAGCGAAAAAAATCTGAATTATTCGGAAGCCCATTGACTTTAATTCATTTGGACAAAATAGTCACGTCAAAATAATTTTGACGCCCATTGACTTCACCCCCATTGAATTTGCAATTTTTTTACGACACAGATTCACCCATCACTAATTGTGGGTTTATTTGTAATAGAAAAAAACTCACAACTTAGATTTTTTATAAACAAGCCCAATAAATCTTTTGTTTAAGTATTCATTTTGGGTGTATAGTTTTCCTTTAACTTTAATTGGAGAGAGATTGTCACAGCCAAAACATTGACCTCACCCAGATCAACAGTTATGATCCTATGATCCTAAGTAACAAAAACAAAAACAATAAATGTAAAATGTGTATATATATATATATATATATATATATATATATATATATATATATATATATATATATATTCTAAATCCAGGACAGGAATCTTGCACATCAACTATGTGCTATTGGAGAACATATGAATGATTTAGAGGCTATTTAACCAATAACAATGTTGTCCCCAGACAGTGTTTTTGTTCTCCTGGAAGAAGTCCTGATGTGGAATTGTGGATATATTACTGCCTTACAAGATAAATAGCAGGCTCACATATTGTATAGCTTCCTTGATGTTTTTTACAGTTTATGACATCAATTTGGACTGCTATTTATGAACTGGGATATTACGATAGGGTTCTAAAATACAATTTATTAATTACCTGAAGAAATTGTGTATGTAATGATGAATTGGTCTATGGAATATACAACTGATTCAGTGTAACACTCTGATATGAGTCCTAAAACGGATTGTTTTAAACCCAGGTTAGAAAGTTGAAGAAATTTGACCAGGGATTATAAAGGCAAGCCTGGAGGACACAGTAATAAAAAGGGAAAATAAGTTTTCAATGGCACTTTTCTATACTGCGTAGGGCTGTCAATGTTATAATGCTTTCCCCTTCAACAATACCTTCATGTTGTAACAAAAGGTTTCTTTTTCATTGTGTTTCAATTAGCCTGACCTCTAACTGTTGTGCACTAGGAAGACATTGGTAGCTATTTTTATACATTCTCGAGGAAACCCATTTAGCCTTTCATTTGTAATCATATAACTTGTCAGCAAAGGGCTAATAGATCTTACCTACAGTAAGTTGTACTCTATAGCTCTTAAAATAGTTTTCCAAGTATATATCATGACTTTTTATCAGGTGTCCTGAAACTGTATCCCAAAAAGCATTATTAAGGTCCATCCTTAATGGAATACCTTGCAGTACTTTAATACCTTCACTCTGAAAGTGCCAAGGCTACATTCACATGAAATGTTTAGGCCTTCAAATTTATATACCCATGAATGTCGCATCACGATGTTGGTATTAAAAAAGATCATCATAAGAACATCCATTAAATCACATAAGGCCTTTGAATGGTTGCCTGAATTCCATACAAGACTTGCAATCCCGCAGGACTGCTGTTAAAAGAGCTTCCTACAACCAAGTAAAATTTCTCTGAAAACAATGGGCAGCACAAACAGATGCCTGGGATAATTCTCAGATACTATTACTAAACTTTTCCAGCCTTACATGTTTTGTCTAAAATTGGAACAATCATGCTTTGCTCTTGCCTGACACTATAAAAGTCAGGTGCCATTGTTTCAGATGGATTGGAACTTGGCTCAAGGCAAAAGCATCACAATGGTAGGATTTTATGCTTCTTATGTATTTTATTTTTTTCTTTGCTTGATGGATGAACAACTATAGAAAAAACTTGCACCAACTCTGAGATGATTATTGGAATAATGGCACACACACTTGATAATATTGTTGTTATATAGATATTTGCCCTGATGAACGCTGATTACATTTTAATGGAACATCTACATATTCTATATAAACACTGCCCATGCTGTGTCATGGAACACATTGACGCCAGTTTTGTATAATATTTATTATTCACATACAATTATTTCATCTTTATAAATCAGTATTTTAAATGTAATATCCAAATGAAGAGGAATGACTTTATGACAAATGGATAGGGTTTACTCATTGCAGTTTACAGGCCCCTTCATTTATATATATATATATATATGCAAAGTTATTTTGGATATATTGGTTATACAGGTATGGGTCCTGTTATCCAGAATGCTTGGACCCTGGGGTTTTCTGGATAAAGGATCTTTCTGTAATTTGGATCTTCACACCATTAGGGGGTTATTTACAAAAACTCCAAATGCCAAAAACCTGAAAAATTCATGTTTTTTTAGTATTAATTCGAATTTTTCGAAATTTATTATACCCCGATGATGGAAAAAGTCAGAATCTGAAAATAAGCCATCTCAGACCTGCTGAGGTTGCATATAAGTCAATGGGAAAAGTCAAAAAGATTTTTTGATCTGTGCTGCGTTTCGTGCAATAATCCAAAGTTTTCAGGGTTTTCGGGTGAATATGCCAAAAAATTTGTAAAATTCGTATTTTTCACAATTTTTTTTGATTTTTTCCTGCTAACAAAATTTCAATCAATAAATAAGCCAAAAAACCCGTGTGGATTTGGTCGGAGTTTTTTTCAGAAAATATTGAGATAAATTCAGACTTTGATAAATAACCCCCTTAGTCTACTAGAAAATCAGTATACATTAAATAAACCAAATAAGCTATTTTTGCTTCCAAAAAGGATTAATTACATCTGAATTAGGATCATGTACAAAGTACTGTTTTATTATTACAGAAAAAAAAAGAAAATAATTTTTAGAAAAATTTGGATTATTTGGATAAAATGGAGTCGGAAATGGCCTTTCCATAATTTGGAGCTTTCCGGATAACGGGTCTCATACCTGTATACTGTTAAGAATTTTTGTTCAGTGCTGATATGGATAAAGTCAAACCGCAAACAGAGATCTGTTGATCTAAAGGTTTCTTCATGTTACTTTTAATTCAGTTGAGCTGTAGAATGCACTGTTCTTATTAACAGGTTATTTTAAAAGCTGTGAATATGAATTAAAATTTACTTTTACTTAAAATTCACAAAATACAATGGGGTCTGTGGCTGTTTTGTTACTACACTTTATCATGGCGAAAATATTCTGGTGGTTTTGCAAAACTATTTCACCAATGGCGAAATACATGTTTTTGATTGGATAAAGGTAATGTGTGATGTAATCCTGCAAAAGCTGCAGTTTGTAATTGCTTACATGGATATGTTCCACAAATCAATCAAAATCTTCAAGTATTTGTAACTCTGCCTTGGATCAGTGCTTTCTGTAAATCCAAGTAAATATTGTATTCCATTTTCTGTGGCATTTGTTTGTCAGAATTTATGTATTTAATAATATTTTAAATGTTCTTTTCTATTTTATTTGAAAATGTTGCATGGGCAGGAAAGAGTGCTGGAATGAAATCTATTATTTATCTCTCTCTCTCTCTCTAGCTATCTATTTCTCATCTATCTATCTATCTATCTATCTATCTATCTGTCTGTCTGTCTGTCTGTCTGTCTGTCTGTCTGTCTATCTATCAATCTATCTATCTATGTATTTCTTATCTACAGTGGTGTGCAAAACTATTTGCCCCCTTCCTGATTTCTTATTCTTTTGCATGTTTGTCACACAAAATGTTTCTAATCATCAAACACATTTAACTATTAGTCAAAGATAACACAAGTAAACACAAAATGCAGTTTTTAAATGAGGGTTTTTATTATTTAGGGAGAAAAGAAACCCAAATCTACATTTTCATGTGTGAAAAAGTAATTGCCCCCTGAACCTAATAACTGGTTGGGCCACCCTTAGCAGCAATAACTGCAATCAAGCGTTTGCGATAACTTGCAACGAGTCTTTTACAGCGCTCTGGAGGAATTTTGGCCCACTCATCTTTGCAGAATTGTTGTAATTCAGCTTTATTTGAGGGTTTTCTAGCATGAACCGCCTTTTTAAGGTCATGCCACAACATCTCAATAGGATTCAGGTCAGGACTTTGACTAGGCCACTCCAAAGTCTTCATTTTGTTTTTCTTCAGCCATTCAGAGGTGGATTTGCTGGTGTGTTTTGGGTCATTGTCCTGCTGCAGCACCCAAGATCGCTTCAGCTTGAGTTGACGAACAGATGGCCGGACATTCTCCTTCAGGATTTTTTGGTAGACAGTAGAATTCATGGTTCCATCTATCACAGCAAGTCTTCCAGGTCCTGAAGCAGCAAAACAACCCCAGACCATCACACTACCACCACCATATTTTACTGTTGGTATGATGTTCTTTTTCTGAAATGCTGTGTTACTTTTACGCCAGATGTAACGGGACGCGCACCTTCCAAAAAGTTCAACTTTTGTCTCGTCGGTCCACAAGGTATTTTCCCAAAAGTCTTGGCAATCATTGAGATGTTTTTTAGCAAAATTGAGACAAGCCTTAATGTTCTTTTTGCTTAAAAGTGGTTTGCGCCTTGGAAATCTGCCATGCAGGCCGTTTTTGCCCAGTCTCTTTCTTATGGTGGAGTCGTGAACACTGACCTTAATTGAGGCAAGTGAGGCCTGCAGTTCTTTAGATGTTGTCCTGGGGTCTTTTGTGGCCTCTCGGATGAGTTGTCTCTGCGCTCTTGGGGTCATTTTGGTCTGCCGGCCACTCCTGGGAAGGTTCACCACTGTTCCATGTTTTTGCCATTTGTGGATAATGGCTCTCACTGTGGTTCGCTGGAGTCCCAAAGCTTTAGAAATGGCTTTATAACCTTTGAAATTGAACTCAGGTGTGATAAACCACAGTTAAGTTATTTTTTAACAAGGGGGGCAATCACTTTTTCACACAGGCCCATGTAGTTTTTTTTCTCCCTTAATAACATAAACCTTCATTTAAAAACTGCATTTTGTGTTCAATTATGTTATCTTTGACTAATAGTTAACGGTTTTTGATGATCAGAAACATTTAAGTGTGACAAACATGCAAAAGAATAAGAAATCAGGAAGGGGGCAAATAGTTTTGCACACCACTGTATATATCGATTGATCTATCTATGTTACGGCCGGCACCCGATACCAGAACAAATGCCAAGCACCCTGGTCTCGGCTCGGCTTCACCAGTAGTGTGACCACCGTTGGGCTTCGGGAGGAGCCCTCAGCTTACTTGGGTGCCACCTGGACTTAACGAGGGGTGCAAGGCGAGATGTTCTGGCTGGCAAAGGGGCACGGCTGTTTAGCAAAGTCTTTAGGCCGAAGGTCACGGTACAAAAGGATTAGGCAGAAGGATGATTAGACAGGCTGGGTCGAGGCAAGCGGATATCAGAATTGTCAGGCAGGCAAGGGTCAAAACCAGGTTGTCAATCAGGGGAATAAGCAGGAAGAGTTGTCGTAGGCAGGCGAGGGTCAGGATACAGCATACCTCCCAACTGTCCCTTTTTCGGAGGGACAGTCCCTCTTTTGACAGCTCAACCCGCAGTCCCTCATTTGTACTGGAAAGTCCCTCTTTTCTCTGCACTGAACAGCCAGAAAAAGAAACAAAGTTTCTCACTTAATTGGCTTTTAGCAGAGAGCCCAGAACAGCTAACAGGTGCAAATAAGATACTTTGTAACAATTTTGAGACACAAAAACACAGTTTAGATAAGGAGAAATATTTTCAAACTTTCATAACCTGCCAAATTTTGTAAAACAAACATGGTAATTAGGGGGTGTGGCCAAATAAAGGGGTGTGGTCAAAAAATTGCTGCTCTACGTGCGGAAAATTTTTTTTTTGTCCCTCTTTTTACTTCCAAAATGTTGGGAGGTATGGATACAGAGTTCAGAGTAGTCAGGATACAGGCAGGGTCAAACACGGAAAATCAATATATAACATACAGGAACAGATGCACAAAGGCTCAGAAGCACCAGGAAACAAATCCTATCACGGGCACCGGCTGGGAAACAGAATGGGCCTTAAATATTCAAATTTCACGCCAAACGGGAGTCAAAAAACGTGCTGGCGCTAATGCGCCGGCGTGCCTGCGCCTTTAAGGGGCACGCAGGCGCGCCGCGCACGCCCTAGTTTCCAAGATGGCGCCGGCGCCAGCGCCGGCTCGAGGACCATGCGGCGGGCGTCCCCGCCGCATAGGTAAATTCCTTACAATCTACCTGTCTGTCTGTCTGTCTGTCTGTCTGTCTGTCTGTCTGTCTTTCCGTCTTTCCGTCTGCCTGCCTGTCTGTCTATCTTACTGTATCTATTTATCTATCTATCTTAATTCTCTTATTATTAATTATTTGTCCTGAATAATACACTGTGGTTAAAGCTTGCCATCAACATGTATTGTCAGCTTGCAGGAAATACATGGTGTTGCACCTTCCTAGCACTTCCTATAAAGTAAAGTCTACAGCCAAAGACCAGATTTAAACTATGAAATATATTTGGAAGATTGTGCAGTGCCTAGTACCAGTGAATTCCTACTATTCTAGGCATAAATACATTATTTTCTACTGTTATATTTTAGATATATTTTGAATATTGTAGGGAGAGTAACATTTGCTGAAAGTAATTTTTTGGGGGGTGGTTAGTATTAATAGGACTCTTAACCCGATTGACAGGGAATCAGACTATCTCATATACACTTAGGATGGAGTAATTTGTCCCTAGCCTTCCTTATACTGTAGTGTCAGTGATCTTCTTGTGCATTGATTACAGGGGACATAAATCATCTAAAACAGTGTTGTTTCACCCAATAAAATTAATAAGGGTTCAAGCACAAGTCTGTGATCCACCAGCCCATAGATACAAATTCTAAAATTCTAAAATCCAAAAGTGTTTGATAAAATAGGAGACCAGCTAATGCAAGAGGATCCTACTTTCCGTTCTTGATTTATAATAATTACCAAAGACAAAAAAAGGAGTATTTTGTGCCTATTGGCATTGCACAGTAGATCACAAAATGACTGACATTTTATTGGGATGATTTTCAGTGGCCAAAACTATGCCTTTTTATTTACAGAGGTGCATATGTCCCTTTAATTAATGTTTGTAAATGATTATTCCCTATGCTTTGATGACACAAAAAAGGTTGGTAGATCCATATTCTATCAATTCGAATTATTATTGCATTTATTGCAACCGCCACCGCAGTTAATAATTCTGTAATTGCACCATTTGACTGCAATATTCTGCTATTAGAATGTATTCTGGAAGAAGGGAAACAGCCGAGTCCCTAGCAGATATGACATTTAATATTGGGCAGCCGTTAAGAATGTTTAATGTAGTGTGGAAGAAAATGCAGTGGTGTGAGATGCGAGAGACAGTTTGGAGGAAATTAGGTCACACTTACTAATTACTGATGTTCTGCCCAGCAAGCAGAAAAAAGTCTATCTTTGCATAAAGAAACGGAGCCACTTTATTTAGTTTTAGAACAGTTCTGCATTAAATTACTTTTTGCTGCTGAAGTTTATATGGTGCAATAAAACAAGAGACTTCTTGATCACTGCTATGAACAGCCATGATCTCCCTATGTGATAGATGTGATAGATAATGATGCATTTTTAGGTGAGAATGGTGGTTCAAGAACTTCAAATTGTGGTCAGTATTCTGTGGCTATCCCACAGTGCTTTAGGCTTATGTCACACACTGGGGGGCAAGATTGCGCCTTTACTGCTCATACATGGAGCACTACTTATGGGGGGGAATGACTGTGTATCTGGGGTGAGGTGCACAGTGCAGTATCAGGGGATGCAGTCCAAACCTACCCTTACTGTGTGCCATAGGGCAGCCTTTGAAAGACACACACACACACATGAATACAGTGCTGTTGAACCCATGCAGTGTTGTATTTGCCTGGACAACCACAGATCTTCCAAGCCCAAGAACATCCTATGGCACGTGTGTTCATTTTTTAGTTGGAAACATCATGTTAGAATGTATAAAAAAGGTGCCTGATCAGCAACATAAAAATAACAACCAAAATAAGTTTCCTTTGGAAAAAAAAAACTCCTGAAACGACTTGTGAATGCTTGTGCTTTGCTTGGAGGTAGAATGCTCTCTGACCAGCCAAGTTCAGTAAGCTACAGTGTAAAAATATACCTGTGGAGTAATTTTAGGCTTTCAAAGCCTCTGACATATTCCGTGCCATATTATTCTGGCCTTTTGAGCCTTGCAATTACTTTGTATGTGTTCAAATATTGTTTTTGCTTTGGGAGTTCTTTTAAAAATTAGTACAGAATAGTAGAACAGATGGTATTGTACGTGTTTATGGAGTCCCAGTGCAGTTTGGCTTAACACTTCTTTTTTCTCCAGACTTAAAGGGAATGTCAAACCAAAAAAATAAAACATTTTTTGCCTAATAAATGGAGACATAATTCTAAGCAACTTTGCAATATACATTACAATTTTTCCTATGGGTTTCAAGTTATTTGTTTATGTAAAGCTATTGAAAGCAGAGTTTCTATTCTCTGCCATATTCTCTATGCCTCACATTTATACAATGTAAGACAAAGCAGCTGATTAACAGACCTGGGGAGCTAAGACTTTTGCAACATTGTTTAAAAATAACAACCAGGAGTTAAGCAAATGTTGCTTTCAATAGCAATTGTTTTTACATATAACTTTTAAAGTGCTGACATTTTAAAATAAATGTACAGTGTATATTGAAATGTATATTGAAATGTGTTTATTTTGGGGTTGACTTGCCCTTTAAATTGCGTGCTTCACCTTTTACTTAAAGGGATTCTTTCATGATATGGTATAGATTTTATTTCTGAATTATACTGTTTATATTACAAATAATTCACTCTGCTGTATAAAATTGTATTCCTTGTTGGTGTGTAGGCAGACATCTCAGGTCATTGTGCCTGATCCTGTGCTTTTAGAAAAAGCCAGCACTTCAGGATTGAACTGCTTTCAGATTATGATATTGTTTCTCCTAATCAATGTAACTGGAGGAGTCACAATGGGACATGAATTTTTACTACTGAGTGCAATTCTGATATCTACCAGGGAGCTCTTAAGTCAGGGAGCTGTAATTTGGTTACTTTCCCATTGTTCTGATCAAGGTCTGCTGGGGGTGTTGACTCAATTTGCAGTGCTGCAGTAAAGAGTGACTGAAGTTTATAACTTTATTCATATATGAAGTTTATAACTTTATTCATATAACTGAGGGCACCTGGGAAACTGACATGGCTTACATCATGTCAGATTTAAAAAAAAAAAAAATATAAAAAATCTGTTTGGCCTTTTAAAAACCTGATTTCAGTGCAGAATTTTACTGGAGCAGAACTATTAACTAATGCTTTTTGAAAAACAAAAAATAAAAATGTGTTCCCATGACAGGATGTATATAGGATGAATATATTTATACTCCAAGACTATTTGCAATTGTTTTTTTATTTCTTTTCTTTCTTTCTTTCTTTTTTTGTGGTTTTGAAATGATTTAGCTTTTTGTTCTACAGATCTCCAGTGTGTCATTTGAACCGCAATCTGGTTGTTGGGGTCCAGTTTATCCTAACAACTAGGCAGTGGTTTAAATGAGAGACTGGAAGATAAATAGGATAGGGCTTGAATAGAAAAAGAAGAAATGGCAATTATCAACAATATATTTCTGACTGCTGAAGTCAGTGACCCCTATCTGACAGCTGGAAAGAGGTGATAGAAGAAGAAGATAAATGATTAAAAAATAATTTACATACTTAAAAATGAAGACATACAGCAATTGAAAAAATGTTAAGAATAGAACATTCTATAACATACTAGAAGTTGACTTGAAGATGAACCACCCCTTTAATCTGTTCTGAAAAGGTCTATGTAGAAGCCACACTGCTGTTATTGTGTTGTAAGATGGCAGCTTTTATGTGAATGGTATGCAACACTCAACTATACAGCTGATGGTCACCATGTTTTAGAGATGCTGCTTGCTAACAGTGTGGGTGAAAGGACAGAGCAAGGCTTGATGGGAGCACAGTGTCAAGCACCAAACCTCGTGTTATATCCCTTTCAAACGAAATGGTATTTAAACACTGTTGCTCAACTCCACTTTACTACGTTGTTGCTCAATTCCCAGAAGTATCAAGGGCCAAAGCATGCTGGAAGCAATATTCCAGAATCATCAGGGTTATATTCTGAAAGGAGAAGGAAATGTCAAATCGATGGGGATTACCAAATTCTAGAGCAGTCCTCAAAGATTGTAATGACTTATCTGGTAACTGGACGGTGCTCCTGTTAGCAGAAAACTGCTCCAGTACTTGCAGGCCATCTTCTTCCTTCTTTCTTTGTGTGGGTGTGTATGAGCAATAGAGTTAAGAGCTGGAATTTAACTGGAAATTTTTACTGCCAGGGCTGATTTTATGCATAGGGCGCCCCTAGGCCGGGACCACTCGTCACCCCTGCCTCACCCGTCATATGGATGCGCATGAATACAGAAGTCTCATTGCGTCTACAGCATGCGGATTGATGTGCAGGAGATTTAAAAATCTATCAAATCTCCTGTATATCCCCAGTCTTACCAAAACCCATTGCTGGGCAACATAATCCGTGCCTGTTTACTGCACATGCGCTGGCTGCTGGATTTAAGAAAAAGAAGGAAAGAAGGGAGGAAGAGAATTACTTGCTTGCAAGAACCCCAGGCTGGATCCGTTTTCTTATAACAAGAGCACCCTAACATTTGGCACCCCCCATTGATTGAACCGTTCCTTACATAGTAACATAGTAAAGGTGGCCATACACGGAGAGATCACCAAGCAAGTGGATCATTTGGTGATGTCACCAACGAGCGGATCTCTCCACGATATGCCCACCTTGAGGTGGGCAATAACGGGCTGATCTGGCCCACGATCGGATCCTACAGATGCGGCCGCGATCCGACGGGATTTTTAGTCCCATCCGATCGAGATCTGGCCGACTTTCAGACAGATCTCGATCGAGGAAGCCCGTCGGGGGGCCCCATACACGGGCCAATAAGCTGCCGACTCGGTCTGTCGGAACCTAACCTTTAGTTAGGTTGAAAAATGACACACGTCCATCAAGTTCAACCTTTTAACTTTTTTAACCTGCCTAACTGCTAAAAACAAAAAACCCCATCTGAAGTCTCTCCAATTTGCCTCAGAGGGGGAAAAAAACACTTCCTGACTCCAAAATGGCAATCGGACTAGTCCCTGGATCAACTTGTATCTTCAGACTAGTCCCTGGATCAACTTGTTCTTCTCCCTTCATGCACTATTCCTCTAAAAATCCTTTCTCCAGCTCTCATTTTAGAGAACCAGAGAGCCCAGTGGGCTCCCCTTTAAACCCATAATAATATGCAAATCAACAATCTACCAATATACATCTAGAAGTGTTTTTTTTAAATATAATAACTAGTAAAAATGAAAATATGGACTTCTATGTTTTAAAGACATTTTGGAATTTAATCATTTTAATATGTTTATTTATCTGTATAAAATTTCAAATTTATGTAGGTTTCTGCATATTGGAAAACCAGGTACTAAAATAAAATTATATTTTTCCCCCTGCTGCATTCTTTGCAGCCATGGGCACACTGATAAAAAGAATGACATACAAATATTGAAGGTATGAAAGTGTGCGTTTTTCATTGCGATAGAGTGATTCTACAATAAAAAGCTGTCAATTGTTTTAATCCTCTAGAAATGCTCGAGTACTAATTATGTCAGATGGAGTCTGTGGGGGATTTGTTCCTTTGTGATGAACAAACGTATTCTTCAATATGAGAGGAACATTGGAGGCATCATAACATTTGTAATGTTGGCTAAATCTACTTTCAAAGGATTAGTCCAGACAAAAGCAGCCAAGTGAATATAATTACATGTTCAGCTTCAGCTGCTGGGTACTAACAAAATGAAATGACGTGTGCAGCAGAGGACCACACAAATTTACTGGGGAGGCAAAGAGGCAGGGGCTCTGTTGTTTTAACTAAAACACTGGAATGTAACTGAGGATGACATAAAAGTATTTCTCTATTTTTATATTCCTGTGAGTTCGGGGAGGGTTTATTGAGCTTGGCGACACTCCGGAGTGAGCTGTGTATGCAGAAGGATTTGGGGGCAGTGATTCATGTGTCTGAAAATAGATGCATTTCTGATAAAGTGTCTGGAATGTACCACCTAAGCTAAGAAATCACTATGGCCTTGTGAATACATTAGGAAAATGTGTAAGGTTCACAGGACAATCAGAATGATGTTCCTCCCTCTTTGCGTGTGCAATTAGCTAGGGCTTAGCTCTGTAAGATGGATTTGCAATAACAACAACAAAAATATCTTATAATGAATACTATTTTAACTACTACCAGCAACACTGTGGGCACCGTTATAAAAATGGGTTAAAGGGGTTGTTCACCTTTGAGTTAATTTTTAGTATGATGTAGAGAGTGATATTCTGAGACAATTTGCAATTGGTTGCTAGCCTCCTAAATGATTTAAAAAAATCTGAGTAGAATATGAATACGAGAGACCCTAAATAGAAAGATGAGTAAAAAAAATAGCATTAACAATAAATCTGTAGCCTTACAGAGCTTGTGTTTTTAGATGGGTTCAAGCTGTAAAAAGTCAGAAGAAGAAGGCAAATAATTAAAAATCAATAAAAAAATACATAATGAAGACCAATTGAAAAGTTGATTAGAATTGGCCATTCTATAACATACTAAAAGTTAACTTAAAGGAAAAATATACCCCAGATAATGTAGGTCTCTATAAAAGATATTGCATAAAACAGTTCGTATGTAAAACCCTGCTTCGTGTAAATAAACCATTTTCATAATAATATCCTTTTATAGTAGTATGTGCCATTGGGTAATCATAAATAGAAAATTGCCATTTTAAAAAATAAGAGTCACCCCCTGGGATCGTCCAATTCACTGTGCACACAAACAAACCAACAAACTAGACTTGTTAGGTTACATGAGCCAATTAACAGACAGAGTTGTGTCTTTTGCTTCCACACTTCTTCCTGTTACAGTTAGTGTTGTAGTATTTCTGGTCAGGTGATCTCTGAGGCAGCACACAGACCATCACAAAATGGTGGCTCAAGGCAAGAGATGTAAAAGGGCAAGATTTACTTAAATATATAGACCAGTTTGGTAAGATTCTTTAATATGCCACTTCATATGATGTAAATTATCTGTTGATTAAGTATTCATTTTGGGGGTATAGTTTTTCTTTAAAGGTGAACCACTCCTTTAACTGAAACACAAAAACATACTAACAGAAAAACAAGCTGTATATATATATATATATATATATATATATATATATATATATATAAAGCTGAAGCACTGAGGTGAATGCTGAGGTGCCCCATGTAAATTCCAGTAAGTAACAGTCCTGTTGCTTCTGTTTTTAAAAAGTGAATGTGTCAGAATTTGACACCAACATTATACATTCAAATGGAGTCTGTGAAGTCAGTTGAAGTGAATGGGAACAAAGCCCTTTAGAAAACGAGTTCAGCAAACATCATAGGCAGTAAAATTAAGACTTAGTTACTAACTACCATGTATTCAAGCTACAAAAGTTAGCTGTTCTGTACAAATCAGTGAGAGAATTTGTAGTGTTTTGGTGTAGTGGTGAAACTACAGAGAAAGCAGACTAAGTGGCTGTCAGGGGTCCCGGGCCTGCTTCCTCTGCAGGGGGACCATAGTGAACCCATGATGCACCTGAAATTGCCTTCTTTTCCTGGTAAACCTCTAATACAAAACTACGCCAGGTGAGCTGTCGAGGTCCCACAGAAGTCAATGGGAACTGCACTAATCCTATTGGACCATTTTTAATCAATTCGGACTTTTAGGGTCAGGGCACACAGGCAGATTCAGGGAGATAAGTCGCCCTCCTCTTCAGGGCGACTAATCTCCCCGAACTGCCTCCCCTGCATTCCCCCCGGCGATTTACATTTTAGCCGGCGGGAAGGCAGGGGAAGCAGTTCGGGGAGATTAGTCGCCCAGAATAAGAGGAGATTTGCCACTGGGCGCCTAATCTCCCTGAATCTGCCTGTGTACCCTTAGATGTTTTCTGATTTTTTTACTAGTAATTGTCCGAAAAACTTACATTTTAAGAGGTTTTAGAGATATTTGTATTTTTTAGAGCATTTTTCAGTGTTTTTTTTGTTCATACTTTTTATATTCTTTGATACTTTCATGGCATTCATGGTTTTAGAAAAGTAGAGTTTAATTGTGGTTTCAAAAACCTCTTAAACCAGTATTCAAACTAAATAGGTCTATTCCCTTAGGGCAAGGCTAGACATGGCATTTTGTGGCGTTACGTTTTTGAAAAAGAACAGTCAGGCGTAAACACGCCACTGAAACCACTTGCAACCGTCAACATGCATTTTTCATGCGTTTTTCAGCATGTAGGATTTTTTTTCCCAACATGCACTTCTTTTTTTCATTGTTCTCATTGAGAATTTGGACGCCATATTTAAAATACGCTGCGTATTATTCAAGGTGTGGTTTCAAACATGCAGATCCCATACAGTCTATTGATTTGGTAGTTTCTTGACGTATTGGCATTCCTGCTAAAAAACGCCAATACTGGCGTCCTATGGTGGATTTCAGCTTGCAAGCGCCTTGTGTGAATTGCCATAGTGCGTTTTCCATTAGTTTCAGTGGTAGTGCAGTTTATGCGTATTTACACCTGGCTGTTCTTTTTTAAAAACGCAACATAAAAATGCAGCAAAAACGCCACATCTGGCCTGGCCCTAACAAAAGAAACATACAATTATTAAGGACGACCAATATGGCATACTTAGAAGTGGGAAAGTTTAGAGGAAGGAAAAACCAAGTCTTCGAAATGTACAAATCAGAGGGGGATAGATCTGTCTATTTCTGTTAGTGTCACTTAAGTGATGTAAAAAAATCATATAAAACAAGGAATTGTTTTTTTTATTTTTTAAAAGACCATCCCTCAATATTTGTTTAAATGATGTGGATTGAGATTAAGGGTCTGCTAAAAAAATAAAACTAACTTTGGCGATTTGTGGGCTTCAAAAAAGAAAATCTGTGGATTGTATTTATGGATCCAGTGTTACAGAACTCACATTGCAGTACTGCAGAAGGCTTAGGACAATCATATTGTCAGAGGCTGATACAGGACATGGTAGTTACATTTTAAGCAAAGTTAGGGCTCTCACAGATGAGCATTCACTTGTGATTTCCCATGTGGTGGCTCCTTCATGCTTTTCCTCTGCAACCAATGAAGAGTTAGTGAAACACTTATATATACCCCCAGAACAATGTAGGTCTCTATAAAAAAAAAAATATTGCATAAAACAGCTCATGTGTAAAACCCTGCTTCATGTAAATAAACCATTTTCATAATAATTTACCTTTTTAGTAGTATGTGCTGTTGGGTAATCATAAATAGAAAATTGCCATTTTTAAAAATAAGGGCCGCCCCCCTGGGATTGTACGATTCACGGTGCACACAAACATACCAATCAAACCAAACATGTTAGATCACATGAGCCAATTAACAGACAGAGTTCTGTCTTTTGCTTCCACACTTCTTCCTGTTACAGTTAGGGGCCGATTCACCAAGGGTCGAATATCGAGGGTTAATTAACCCTCGATATTTGACTGGGAATTAAAATCCTTTTTAATTTTAGCGCAAATAGTTTGATAGTTCGATCGAAGGAATAATCCTTCAATTCGATTGAAGGAATAATCCTTCGATCGAACGATTAAATCCTTCGAATCGAACGATTCAAAGGATTTGAATACAACGATCGAAGGATTATCCTTCGACCAAAAAAACTTAGGCAAGCCTATGGGGACCTTCCCCATAGGCTAACATTTAGTTCGGTAGGTTTTAGATGGTGAACTAGGGGGTCGAAGATTTTTCTTAAAGAGACAGTACTTCGACTATCGAATAGTCTAATAGTCGAACGATTTTTAGTTCGAATCTTTCGATTTGAAGTCGAAGTAGCCCATTCGATGGTCGAAGTAGCCCAAAAAACACTTCGAAATTCGAAGTTTTTTTTACTTCGAATCCTTCACTCGAAGTTAGTGAATCGGCCCCTTAGAGTTGTAGTATTTCTGGTCAGGTGATCTCTGAGGCAACTAACAGATAATCACGAAATGGTGGTTCAAGGCAAGAGATGTAAGGGCAATATTTACGTAAATATATATTCCAGTTTGGTAAGATTCTCTAATATGCCACTTGATGTGATATAAATTATCTGTTGCTTAAGTATTTATTTTGGGGGTATAGTTTTCCTTTAATAGGTTCCACCTGCGATTGGCAGTTCCCAGCAGTGAAGTGAATGCAAACAATCGGCTGCATTAACGCACACGCTCCCTTGTGATGGGACACATGAAATCTCATCTGTAAGAGCACATGTGAATAAGGCATACCAGCAAATATTTAAGAAAAAACAGGTGGGATCTTTCATGAATGATTTGGTCTGCCACTTTGATTCAGCCAAGTCTGGATCATACTCAGAAAGGCAGAATCCTGACTCGGATTCAGGGTAGCCCTAGTTTTTGCCTTCCTCTGAATCAGTTACAAGTTAGGTTGTCTTTACTATTTGTCTTTTCTCAACCTCCAATAGTATGTAACTATGGAAGAATTCCTTACTGTGAAGATATATGCTACTGCCTTATAATAAAGCTCCATTATTGGTCTACTATAATAAAACATAAAATTCAAAATAGTGCTCCTAGTTGGGACACATTGCACAGTTTTCTCATTAAAGTGGCCCACCCTTTCTCTCCATGGCATATATAACCTTTACATTCACAGTTATCCTTCAATTCCAGATAAGGCAATTAGAACTTTCTATATAAAAAGGTCAATGGCAAACCAAGCCAATCTGCTTCTTGCCATAACATCCATGGCATAGCCCCGAGTGCAGGAAAACTTTTGTGTTTCTGCACCAAAATCAGCTTAGTGTGTGTACACAGGCTGATGCAATGTGGACGGGAGTAGACCTGCTTGCTTTGGCTTTTTTTCCACCTGTGTTTCTACATAGAGAAACACAGCAACATAAAGAGAAAACAACTTGGTGTGCCATTAGCCTAAAGCTCAGGAGCCTTAAACCTGATGGTCATTCCTTTTCTGGTCCCTTGGCATAAGTTAGGGTTTTCTTAAATGGAAGTAAAACCTTATTTAATCAAAATGCATTCTCAGTTCACACGTTTTGTTTTTTTTTTTTTGAAGGGAGGCTGAATTATAAGTATAATTTCCCTCTTTAAGGAAGGAGAAAAATAAAGAATATAGTGTAGGAGTATAGTTATACCCATTAGAGAGAATTAAAAATCAAGGGCACAAACGTTTAGATAAGGAATTGCAATAAAATATGTAAATATTGCACATGAGCTTCTTGTAGAGAAGTGTAGTCTTGCTTATGTGCAGTTTATAAGGGTGCACTTCAGTTGTAAACAGGAATGTATGAAAATGTATTGTTTGAGTTAAACAAGCTTTTCCAGACATATAAACACTCCCACACGTTAATGCTATAGAGAACATAAAACATCTAGACATCAGCTCAGTCTACATTAGGGAGGAATCATAACTATAAACAAGGATTAGGATTTATGAACTTTCCTGCAAGGAATGGCAACATCTAACATACTTTCTGCAATAAAATAAGGAAAAGTATGTTTAGGGATGTGAAAAAGTTATCCCCTAAAGTTTAGGTAGGGTTTGGCCAGGGGTGTCAGGTGTTTACAGTTTTTAAAAAGGGGGTGGGAGGTGGATGGCTCTGAAGAGTTTGAGGTGGAGTTAGGCCTCAATAGGAGTGATAGTAGTGTTAGCAGGGGCATAACTACCATACAGCATACACACATAGGCACAGGCTGATCATGGGATCTACTCATTTTCAATCTGCTCTCTCTGCCGATAACAGTGAAGTGCATGCCAAGCTTGCTTATGAAATATTTTTGGAGGGGGAGTCAGTTCCCTAGAGTTAATCCACTGAATCCACTGAATGTGAGGAGAGACTTTGTTATAGTTCATTCTAGGAGTAATAGTTAGGCTTGGGGTAGTAAGTAAGCAACCTGTAACCCATGCTCTACAAAGGAAACTCTGGCGAAAGAGGTAACGTTCTATAAAATTGACACTTTAGTGAATTTGCGGAGTAACAATTGTTTGTCTGATCGAAAATGTGCCTGCCAAAAAAGAGCGAAACTGCCCTAGCGATGGTCTCTTTCACTAGCGACTTGTCCTCTACTCCTGTTAGTAAATTGGTGATGTTCCTGTGGATGGTATTTCTTAAGTTAAAGGCAGTGCCCTCTATCAAAAAGCAGCATTGCAAATACAAATAGCATTAAACATGTCTAACTTAAGTTGTATCAGTAATATTTTTACAGGGGTGCAATAGGAGGAATTGATTCAGAAGCAACACTTATTTTTCTCTATGATCTATCCCACAGAGACAAGCAGAATATATGTCTTACCAGATCAATATCCGAGTGATCAATATAGAAGCAGTGTATTAAAGTGCAAACATAGATACAGTTTAACCCTACTGTGGTTTGTGCTACAACACTCCTGTTTTTTTCTACGCCAGCTTAGAGAGAACACATACCCCATGATACCTACAACCTGTACTTCAGTCTCAGTCTAAAGGATTACTAAAGTCTAACATTTAATTTCTTCCAGTTATTTATAAACCTATTATGTAAAAGCCTGTGTATTGGAACAGCTCAAATGGGGCTTTGTTGTACACCATGTAATTGTGAGAAACGAAACTCACCCTGGTGGTCCAGCTCCTCTTCAGCCACCATTGCGGCTACTTAGGGCGTGCGTGCCAGCGTCTTGGTTGTAATATTGACGCGTGCGCTCTGGCGCAATGACGTCAGCGTGCAAAGGCACGCAATGGCGCTAAATTAAAAAGGGTATTTATAGGGATCCCATTCTTTTACTCATTGCCCTTGATAGGTTTATACCAGATGATTTTGAGCTTTTGCTATCTTGTTTCCTGATCCAGTTGATTCTTGTTTTGACCCCTGCCTGGCTATCGACTATCCTGATCTTCTGATTCCTGACCATTGCCTGTTATACGACTACCTCTTCTGCTAAATCCTTTCTGATTGATCACCCGGTTTGACCCTTGCCTGCCTGACAACGCTTATTCTCTGCCTGCCCCGACCCGGCTTGATCTAACTTCGATTTCGTCTCACGCCTTGTACTGTGACCTTCAGCCCAAAGAGTCTGCCTTACTGTTGTGCCTCTCTGCTGGTCTAGAACCCTTCGCCTTGCACCTCTCGTTTTAAGACCTGGCGGCATCTGAGCAGCTGAGGGCTCCTCCCGAGGCCAAAGGCGGCTGCTACAGGCAGAAGCACGAGCCGAGACCAGGGTGCTTGGCATCGGTTTCAGAATTTGAGTGCCAACCGTTACAGTAATGCATTGTAAGCATGAAGAACAAACTAACCCCATTTGCAGAGATACACTCACCACAGGAAATGGGGGTCTGGGGGAGCATGCCCAAGACCTTCAGTGGAGAAATCACATGACCATTTAGAACTGATCCCCAACCAGTAGCTTGTGAGCAACATGTTGCGCTCCAACCACTTGGATGTTGTTCCCAGTGGCCTCAAAGCAGGTGCTTATTTTTGAATTCTTGGCTTTGAGGTAAGTTTTAGTTGCATAAAAACCAGATGTACTGCCAAACAGAGCAGTGTCGGACTGGCCCACTGGGATACCAGGAAAACTCCCGGTGGGCACAGGTATCAGTGGGCCTCTTGCTTCTAACCATTTGGCCCATTTCATGGCTATTCCCTATTTCTTAAGGGGCTTAATAATGTAAGAATAGAGTATAGTATGTAGAGATAAAAGGCTAGAAGAATAAAGATGTTGAGTGAGGAAAGGAGGAGTAATAGTTCGTAAAGTGGGCCCACCGTCTAAGGTTTTCTGGTGGGCCCCTGGCATCCCAGTCCGACACTGAAACAGAGCCTCAATGTAGGTTGACAATCCACATAGGGGCTACTAAATGGCCAATCGCAGCCCTTATTGGCACCCCAAGAACATTTTTCATGCTTGTGTTGCTCCCCAACTCTGAATGTTGCTCACCAGTTCGAAAGGTTGGGGATCCCTGATTTAGAATGAAGGCTGGCACAAACTGGGCCTCAGTCAAAAAATTTTCTATTACATCTTTTACTCGAAAGTTATATTACATCTTATTTGTGGTACAAAAAGCCTAATGCATGTCACTCCTGGGGACTTAATCATAGGCATATGATTAGGTGCCCAGTCGTGCTATAAAATGTGTTAGGTTTTTTGTACCACAAATAAGATCTAATACAACTTTATTAATAAAATATTTTTTAAGCAGCATTTTGTCGACTGAGGTCTGGTTTGTGCCAGCCTTCGTTCTATTGCATTTAATGCAGTAGTTTGTCTCTGCCCATATGATGTAGTCCAAAACTATACGCAAGCTTGCAGATAAAAGCTATATAGCTTTATAGAGAGCAGCTCCGCCAGGAACTGGCTGGTATAGTGTTAAGGAAAAGACCTAGACTAGCCATACCTGATTGAATTTTGCCAGTTTCCTTTATAAGTAACTTTTCCAGAGAGCAATTTATTGAATCATTTAAATTATAAAGTGGATACAATCTGTTGGATTTAGAATGTATTTGTTTGTTCACATATCTTTCTTCTACTTTTTTGTATACATTCATTTATCTTGACATGGAATTTATCCCTTCCTGGATTTGTGGAACATGCCGGCCAGAATCTACAAATAAATAATAATACATATATAACACATAAATAATAACTTAAAAATAATAATATATTACAGGTATGGGACCTGTTATCCAGAATGCTCAGGACCTGGGGGTTTCCGGATAAGGGATCTTTCTGTAATTTGGATCTCCATACCTTAAGTCTACTTGAATATCATGTAACCATTAAATAAACAAAGTAGGCTGGTTTTGCTTCCAATACAGATTGATTATATCTTAGTTTGGATCACGTACAAGCTACTGTTTTATTATTACAAAGAAAAAGGAAATTATTTTTAAAAATGTGGATTATTTGATTATAATGAAGTCTATGGGAGACAGCCTTTCCGTAATTCTGAGTTCTCTGGATAACGGGTTTCCAGATAAGAGATCCTATACCTGTATTCTATTTACAAAATGTTTAATATTTTGCCTTTAAAAAAAACAAAACCTGGTCATCAACAAGCAGCTTAAAACTTTAAACCTTATTTTGTACATAACAAGTAATTAAACAAAGATATTAGAGGTATTAAAATCATTTATAAAACAAACTATTCTCTCCCTATTCCCCTGTACAATAACAAGAAAAGAAAGACGACTTTCTGTCTCGTTTTCTTGAGAAACACCCTCATCAATTGACATTTTATTTGGCATTTAAGCATTTAATTCATTCAAACACGTACAATTATCAGTGTTCTGCTGTGATTCAAATGCTTTATTCATTTATTAAATAGGTTGTAATTGTTATGTAGGATGGCCACTTATTAACACCCTTGTATTTGAAATCGTTTGGACTCCTCTCGCTGATGAAAACATAATTACTTAACGCATGCGATTAAATGAGGATTTAAAGCTAAAGAAAAATCATATTAAGCGACGCTTTGAAAGCTATCTGGTTTATTGCTTATTAAAAAATGTTGATGTAAGTAGTAGCAGACACAGCTGAAATCACAGAATGTGTGTGTCCTGCAGATGGAGGGGTAGGGATGTTTGATTGGAATATTGGATTTGTATTTATTTCAGAAGGTCAATGAGTCTACAATATCTGGAAATCTTTGAAGTTTCAATGTGTGATTCCACTTTGACTTGTTTGATATGTTATACTTTTTAAAAAAAATTTATTAGTAAGAGAATTGTGCTTAGCACATCACTCCCATGAGTCCTTAGAGATCCAACACTTGTCCCCAGGGGGATTGGTCAGTAAACCCAATATATATATATATATATATATATATGTATATATATATATATATATACATATATAATTAGGTTGTGGTCAGCCAACCTGAACAATGACAAGGGCTTGTTCAAATTGAAGTTAACCTTCAGTATTTTGTAGAATGTTTTTATCTAAGCAACTTTTCCCTTGGTCTTCATTTTTATAGTTTCTGAATTATTTGCCTTCTTCTTCAGACTCTGTCCAGCTTTCAAATGGGTGTCACTGAGCCCATCCAAAAATCAAATGCTCCGTAAGGCTACAAATGTATTGTTATTGCTACATTTATTACTCATCTTTCTATTCAGACCCCCTCCTATTCATATTCCAGTCTTTTATTCAAATCAATGCATGGGAAATTTGGACCCTAGCAACCAGATTGCCGAATGGCAAACTGGAAAGCTGCTGAATAAAAAGTTGAATAACTCAAAAACCATAAATAATAAAAAAAATAAAATCAGTTGCAAATTGTTTCAGAATATCTCTCTCTCTACATCATACTAAAAAGTTATTTCAAGGGGAACAGCCCCTTAAATTAAATTTGAGCTGTATTTGGCATGCATCGTTTTCTCTTTTGCTCTGCATTATAGCATTTTGTGAAATGTCTCATTTAAATTTTAGTAACTACAGTCTTCCATAAAGTATAGTATTGACATTGATGACATTATAATACAGCAGCAACAAAGGTATTTTATCAATAACAAAAGTTTACAAAAAGGATCTGCACAATGACTTGTTTTGTTTTTCTAGTCACCCAAGAAGGCAAAAAAGAAGGCAGAAGGAACAAGTTCAAATGTATTTTCCATGTTTGATCAAAGTCAGCTCCAAGAGTTTAAAGAGGTAATTGAGACACATGCCATGTCAGAGTATGGGATTGGGGAATAACAACATAGTGCCAGCGAGCCAATGGTTAGTGCTGTCAGATTAACACCATTTTTGTGTGATATTCCCTATTAAAATCCATTTGGCTTTGGAGACCTATTATGAGATTTCTGTACGGGAGATTTACCAGTTTAAAATTTAGCATCATATTGTCATAGAGTATATCTATCTATCTATCTATCTATCTATCTATCTATCTATCATCGATCTTTCTTATCTAGCTATCTATTAATCTATAAATTGGTTATTTATCATCTCATCTATAATCTATTTATCTGTCATCTATCATCATTCTCTCTCTATCATCTATCTATCTATCTATCTATCTATCTATCTATCAGCTATCTCTATATTTATCTATCTATCATCTATCTTTCTTCTTATATAGCTTTCTATTAATCTATCAATTGGCTATTTATCATCTCATCTATAATCTATCTATTTATCTGTCATCTATCATCATTCTCTCTCTATCATCTATCTATCTATCTATCTATCTATCTATCTATCTATCTATCATCTATCTATCTATCTCTCTATCATCTATCTCTCTATCATCTATCTATCTATCTGTCAATTATCTATCTATCTATCTCTCTATCTATCTATCTATCTATCTATCTATCTATCTATCTATCTATCTATCAATTAGATATGTTTCATCTCTCTATCATTATCTATCTATTTATCTGTCATCTATCATCTATCATCTTTCTCTATCTATCTATCTATCTATCTATCTATCTATCTATCTATCTATCATCTATCTATCTATCTATCTCATCTATCTTTCTTTTTATATATCTATCTATTATCTATCTATCTATCTATCTATCTATCTCTATATTTATCTATAATCGATCTTTCTTTTTTATCTAGCTATCTATTAATCTATAAATTGGTTATTTATCATCTCATCTATAATCTATTTATCTGTCATCTATCATCATTCTCTCTCTATCATCTATCTATCTATTAATCTATCTATCTATCTATCTATCTATCTATCTATCTATCTATCTATCTATCTATCAGCTATCTCTATATTTATCTATCTATCATCTATCTTTCTTCTTATATAGTTTTCTATTAATCTATCAATTGGCTATTTATCATCTCATCTATAATCTATCTATTTATCTGTCATCTATCATCATTCTCTCTCTATCATCTATCTATCTATCTATCTATCTATCTATCTATCTATCATCTATCTATCTATCTGTCAATTATCTATCTATCTATCTCTCTATCTCTCTATCTATCTATCTATCTATCTATCTATCTATCTATCTATCTATCTATCTATCAATTAGATATGTTTCATCTCTCTATCATTATCTATCTATTTATCTGTCATCTATCATCTATCATCTTTCTCCATCTATTTATCTATCTATCTATCTATCTCATCTATCTTTCTTTTTATATATCTATCTATTATCTATATATCTATCATCTATCTATCATCAGTTAGCTATGTTTCATCTCTCTATCATCTATCTATCTAGCATCTAATATGTAAAACTGTCCCTTATTCTGTCCCACCTATGCTGATCCCCATTGCCACTCACCTGCCCTCTGAACTACAATGTCACCTCCATGCAGTAACGGAATGACTGAGCTATACCCTGTTTATACAATATGACCTAAAATTTCAATTTACAGTTTAGGAAACAACTTGGAGTGTTAATTTATATCCCTGCTGCAATCAGAGCAGTCTAATTAATGCTAGTCATTAGTGGGTTAATATTGGCTACACTGAATACTGCCATCCCTCATCATATTGTATTGTTGTATTGCATGTTGCTTTTGTTTTGTCGAAGAGAACTCTGGGTGGGTTAATTGTATTTCAATTAAAATTCTTGTCAAAGTCTATTAGCATGCTAGATGTGTCTAATTCAAAATGGCTTTGTTTGTTGCTTACTTTTAACTGGAAGTGAAATCTGTCATAGACTGTAAGAGGGAATCAAAGAGGATGGGAGATTTAAGAGACCAAGAAAAAAACCCTAACACTTGGCTATTTTCCTGTCACTAGGCTTTTACCATCATGGACCAGAACAGAGATGGATTCATTGATAAAGGGGACCTGAGAGACACATTTGCTGCTCTAGGTAAAAAAAAATAAAAAAATAAATAAATATATATATATGTATCTAAATAAAATTCACATGCTCATGTTTGTTAAAAGCTATTATAGTTCAACCAGAGCCGGGTGAGTCAAAGATGATTTGTCAAACTCAGTGAGCCAAAAGGGAAGACTGCCAAATTGATTTAATATAATCCTCGTTTATGAGATTGGAACCTTCCATTGTATACTGAAATAAAATAATTCTATTTCCCCCAAGACTTTCTATGCACAGCTCATAGGCTAGAAGGGTACTTGTCTATATGGGACTTGGGATCTCCTTCCTTCCTACATTGGTCTATTCTACTCTTTCCAAAAAGAACTAGTATTTTTAAAAATTAAATATTAGATATTAGTCCTAGTTATTTTTTTTTAATTCAAATATACAGAATATGTTGGATCAAATGAATATTACATGGTAAAGCAAAAAACGTACAGTTTGTGATCATTGTTCAGTTTTAATTTAAAGCTTTGAGGATTCCAACTTCAGGTCAAAGGTAAAGAGCTCCCAGGAACTGAGATATTGACATGAATAGAAAAGCTGTGAATGTAACTTCATTTAGGTCTATAACACAATATGTGCATTTGGTTCTTAATGTAAGATAAATCCTGCTGTAACAGTTCTGGCTTATCATTATTAGATACAAAGATGTAAACAAAAAATGTTCTATTAGTGGCCCTGTCAGAAGGAGCTCAATAATTAACAGAGAATAAAACAAGAAAAATATTATTGCTGTATTTTTGACAGTAGAATATTGGCCTTTGCAATGGGTTTATTCTGTATTGAATAATTACAGAGAGACCAAATTACATACAGTTCCTTGGCATTGATGAAACACTGGGATTTCCAAATTCATTGCTAGTTTAAGGAAGGAGCCACAAATAGCACAAATAATATTTCACAGTGCAGCCCACATCAATAAGTAGCATTTTGGGCAAACTCCACTGGGGCCACACTGACAATATCCCCACACCGTGATTATAAAAGTTGTGCACCCTATAGGTAATGTTATTCATCATTATTCATCTCCAGTGAGGTGTGTGTGTGTGGTTCTGAAGTTACATTGGATGAGAATTAATAGACAAACAGCCAAGATGTGTCATATGCGAAGCCTCATTATCATACTTAAAAACTATTGTGAGCAGCTAATCACCTTTGAATATGTAACCTGCCAAGTTAATAAAAGCTGTCACAATGTTGTCCTAAGGAAAATCGAAACAAAGATGATGACACAGCTACAAGGTATAATGATACCAGACAGCATTCCTCCTGTCTGGTATCATAATGGTTTTTAAGGAAGGTTTCTCTAGGATCTAACTCCATCTAATGAAATTATTTGGGTCTTTACAGCACTCTATTGCTATTTTTCCTACAAAGTAAGACATAGAAGGCATGAAAAAGACATTTTAATCAATAAAATCATGGAAACAAGGACATAAATACACTTCATTTGTAGCAGTTCTTAATTATTGGTCTGCTTGGGGAGAATTCACTCAGTAATTCAGGCCTTAAAAATGTAGCAATATAGTCAAACAAGCAGTAAAAGGATCATACGCCGGCCAATGTCAGGCATCCATCCAGTAGAAAGGTCTATAGCTCACATAACATCATAAACTGAGATGGTTCAATTATTACTTAAGAACCACATACATCTATAGGAGTTGACAACTTTCCTCCTCTTTAGCAGTGCCTTGGGGGATTTGTTGATCTTTTTAGAATGTGCTACCTACATAAATGTTAATATATAGAGCCTGGACAGATAACGTGCACCCCTTTTAATTAGGCTTCCCTCTAGTAAAAAAAGACATGTGGCTCCACAAAATACACTGAATTTTGATTTAGCTGATATAGCAATAAAACAACTTGCCCCATAATTGTCACTTGAAAATACATTAGTATGTGGCTTCATCTCATAATTACAGGCATGAGATCACGTGTGGTGTTTTACATTACTTTCAGCTGGAAGTGACCTGTGCAAATGTGACAATTGTGATCAGTTAAAATAAAATGTTCTGTGTATTCTTACATTAACTTTATTTTTTCTCTATATGCCTAGGTTGTGCCCACATTAACTTACACCCAAATTGAACTGAACTAAAACCTACATGCAAGACCAATGCCAAAGACAGCAGAGTTCAAGTCAATATACTGTATATATATACTGTATATGCGCAGGAGAACTTTATAAATATACATTTCTCCATTCATTACATAATGGTTAGGGAGTGAATACCCTTAGACATATATAAAATATCAGCACCCTTAATAAACAGACTTATATAGAGTACTACTCCATATAACAGTACTCAGAGCGTTGCTCCATGCATTTAATTAATGGGTCTATGACTTTGTCTCAGTCCTGGTTTGAGTATCACTGGCACAATCACAGAAGCTTCCATACATTTTGGGATAAGCAGGGAAGCTCAATACTGGGTTCAGAAGGTGAATTCACATTCATGTAAAAAGGAATAGAAGCTAAACAGGCTTGCTGTGGGTTTTGGTAGATGTTTTTTTTTTTGGTAAATGGGCAACTACCCAGCAAATAAACTAATTAAGCAATGTCATATAGTGTATTAATAGACCAACTAAGTGAATGAATTTGTGTGGGCTTCTCTTTCAGGACGTATAAATGTGAAGAGTGAAGAGCTGGATGAAATGGTCCAGGAGGCTCCGGGTCCAATCAACTTCACTATCTTCCTTACAATGTTTGGGGAAAAGCTAAAAGGTTTGATTAATGTTAATTCGAAATCAATGCTTATACAAAAACTGGTCCCCATGTGCACTCATATGCAGGGCCGCCATCAGGGGGGGATAGGGGGACAGGGGGGATAAGTGTCCCGGGCCTTAAGGGGAGCCCGGCAGTGCTGCATTTTTGAAAGAGCCGGGCCCCCTTACAATCGCCCGTCCTGAAGTGGCGAAAAGACCCAAAGTCATGCAAACAGCCGAAAATAAAGTCCTGAAGCGGCAAAAAGACCCGAAGTCACGAAAGGAGGCGAAGTTGAAGCCCTGAAGCCTTGAGTTCAATTCTACTGAATGCCAGTTTGTGTTTTTTTTTTTTTTTTTAATCCCCTGGCCACCAATGTATTATGTTAATATTCTATAGGCCCCTCCCACCAATGTTTTTTTTTTTAATTTTTTTTACTTGTAAGGGGAGTCCTGGCACCAATTCTTTTTTAAAAATGTATTTTTTGGGGCACAAATATTTTTAACTTATAAGGGGAACCTGACCATCAATAGCTTTTTATAACTTGTGTGTGTGGGGGGTTACTTTTTTAGCGCTGATGTTTGTGTGGTCTTCTAACTGTGATGTGGAGTGGGTGGGATATGGGATGGGGCTTGGGCGTGAGGGTGGGCGTGAAGGTGGGCGGGGCCCAGGGGGCCCCAAAAATTTTGTTGTACGGGCCCCGTGATTTCTAATGGCGGCCCTGCTCATATGAACATAATCAGCACAAAAATGCAAAAAGCAGTTACAGTCATAAAAATATAAATTTAGGGATGCACCGAATCCAGGATTCGGTTCGGGATTCGGCCAGGATTCGGCCTTTTTCAGCAGGATTCGGATTCGGCCGAATCCTTCTACCCGGCCGAACCAAATCCGAATCCTAATTTGCATATGCAAATTAGGAGCGGGGAGGGAAATTGCGTGACTTTTTGTCAGAGAACAAGGAAGTAAAAAATGTTTTCCCCTTCCCGCCCCTAATTTGCATATGCAAATTAGGGTTCGGATTCGGTTCGGTATTCGGCCGAATCTTTCACAAAGGATTCGGGGGTTCGGCCGAATCCAAAAAAGTGGATTCGGTGCATCCCTATATAAATTCACATAAAATATGGGAGACCAAGGGAAAGACCAATGTAACCTGGGTGTCATGATTAATATGATGTCATTTTTATTTCTAAATTACACTGTTTGCACTGCAAATAATTCACTCTACAATATAACATTTCATTCCTGAACCAGCAAGTGTATTTTGTTTAAGTTGTAATATTGGTGTGTAGGCAGCCATCTCAGATCATTTTGCCTGGTCATGTGCTTTTATAAAGAGCCAGCTTTCTGGCAGACTATTGTTTCTCCTACTCAATGTAACTGTGTCTCAGTGGGACCTGGATTTTACTATTGAGTGTTGTTCTTAGATCTACCAGGCAGCTGTTGTCTTGTGTTAGGGAGCTGCTATCTGGTCACCTTCCCATTGTTCTGTTGTTAGGCTGCTGGGAGGGAGGGGGGAGGGAAGGGATGATATCACTCCAACTTTCCGTACTCCAGTAAAGAGTGACTGAAGTTTATCAGAGCACAAGTCACATGACTGGGGGCAGCTGGAAAACTGACAATATGTCTAGCCCCATGTCAGATTTCAAAATTAAATATAAAAAATCTGTTTGAGAAATGGATTTCAATGCAGAATTCTGCTGGAGCAGCACTCTTAACTGATGCATTTTGAAAAAAAATATTTTTTCCAATGACAGTATCCCTTTAAGGCTAGAGTTAGAGAGCAACTGACCAAGACAGTGGTGTAATTATATATCGGCCCCAGAGCAAGTCATTTTTCAGGCCCCAAAATGTTTAGGGGTTGACCTGTTTTACCAATATTGAATAACACTGTATATCAATTAGGCCTCATCAGGTCAAGTACCTCCTGGCCCCCCTGCAGCCACAGGGTCTACTTCCTCTGTAGTTATGCCCCTGGACCAAGAACATGGCAACACTACATGATATATTCATATGTAGGTGTTACTGTTCCTTTACTCACTGTTTCATGTGCAACTATGAATAAGTGTAAATCCACCTGTTTTAGGTGTGCTGCTATCAGTTTATTATTGGATTCATTTAAGGTGGTACACTTGTGTTGTGGTACTCTATGGCAGTGTTAGACTGGATTGGCAGGACACCTTTGGGCCCTGCTGATCCAGGCCTGCTCCCTGGTCTTTGAAATTGCTCCACTCCACACTCCCGATCATGGGGGTATAGGGAAGAGTTTGCAACTGGGGTAGGGATGGCTTGAGGTGGCAGCCCTGGTGGCCCCTGGATACCCCAGTTTGCAGAGGTGGGCCAAGCTAGTCAGGCACCCTTGGCAACCAGGCCAGCCAGTTCCCAGTCCCTGCCTTATGGCACAATTGGGCATGCACATGAGACTGAGAACTGACAACCCAGCATTGCCCACCCAGCTCTGACAAATTGGAGGCAACCACAAGCAGTGTGGGGGACAAGCAGTGAGGGGACAAGTCATGGAACAGGGGTAGGGTCGCGAATAGTTACATGCCTGGCACCCCTCTGCTACTGTGCCCAAGGCACATTCTTTTTCTGCATGCCCATAGTACCTGCCCTGCCAGTTTGACACTGCTCTACAAGAACAACCAGCAATATTACCAGGGCATCAAAGCTCCATTGAGATGGTTGGTAAAAAGCTGTCTGGAAACTGATTAAAAGAACAGTTCAGATGAAGACAGGATGTAGAATTATAAACTGCTTTAAAAAAGAAGCTTCTAGGGCAGAAGACATGACATGTTGGAGACCAGCTAATTAAATAAAAAAAGACTTGTTCACATAAAAAAGTACTTGAGGTTAGTAATTCATTTCTTGTAACTTTGTATACACCGTACAGCAGGTCGAACTTAATGAGGCGTCAGTAATGTTCCGCAGACTCCCTGTAATGGCAGTACAAATTGCAGAACTAAGCCTCTCAGTAATAACAAAAGTATTGTATCACCAAAACCACTTTTCTTGTTTATTTTATGTGAACTCAGTTACTATTTCTAGAAACCTGTTCCCAGTTTGAAAGACAGAAATGAAAACGGTTTAGCTTTATATAGCCCCTAATATTCTGGCCCTAAGACATCTGATTACAGTATCTTTGTTCATTAATAAACTAAGAGCTAATTCTGCTGCACTCTAAAGCTGGGGAGTAATAAATCAGAAAACTGCTGTATGTACAAAAAACTTTGTCTACAAAATATTAAGTTAGGCTATAAATGTATAGTTATTGCTACATTTTATTACTCATCTTTCTATTTAGGCCCTCTCCTATTCATATGCCAGTCTCTTATTAACATCAGAGCATAGTTGCTAGGGTAATTAGGGCCCTAGCAACCAGATTGCTAAAATTGCAAACTGTAGTGCTGCTGAATACAAATCTACATAACTAAAAAAAAACATTTAATAAACAATGAAAACAATTGTAAATTGTCTCAGAATATCACTCCGTATATCATTTACTGCACTTTAGTAAACTAGCACCTAAAATTAAATTAAAGGTATTCAACCCCCTAAGAGATCATCCCTACCCATAGGGGATTACCCCAGAAATTCATTTTTCTATGATTGCCTATGGAACAACCTTAACTGTAATTGCTCATTGTCCAATTCCCTCTGTGATAAAATCTATTTATCAATGTGAGATATGTAGACAAATACAAGAGTCCTCTGCACTCAACCCATTATCAATATATTAAGGACATTTTGTGCCTTAAGCTTGTCCATATATTGCAATATATTTAAGATGGCCAGCTCCTTTTTGTAGCTCCCAACCCTTCCAGCTATAGTCAGGTGATCCCAGAGGTGGCTAATAAAAGGGCAGCCAAGTTTGGGAGTTTTACTTTGAAAGCAGCTAGTAAGTTGCAGGTAAAACTTAGTCCCTTTGTAAAATGTATAATGAAGTAATAGAATTCTTGAAGAATCAGATGAAAATTGAGCGTAGGACTGGCCAGATATGGAATGACTTTGACGTAGTTGGCCAGCTTAAATATATTGCAATATATGGACAAACAATCCCTGTTTTGTTTAAAGGGTAAGGCATTTTTCAGTAGCAGTATGCACAAAATGTCTCTGTCTTAAATATATTGATAATGGGTTGAGTGCAGAAGATCTCTTGTATTAGTCGGAACTCGGAAGCTGGCCATAGATGTTGAGATTTTTAAAAGATCAGATCCTGATCGTGAGACCACAATCTTCTCAGAACGATCGTACGATCCTACAAATTTACCATCAACTAAAAAGACCAATTTACCAGAAAAACAAAGGGGAGCTGCCTGCTTGTCCCAGCAAACATAGATAGATTGCACTGGGACCAACAAAGATTTTTTGACCTGGCCGATCAATTTCCCGACAGATGTCGGCCGAAAAATCGTAAGATGTACGATCGTTCGAATACCACTAACCGCACGATAATTTCGAAGGATTGGTCGGGCTTCCCTAAAATCGGTCGTTCGGCAAGAAGAATCGTCGCGTCTATGGGGAGCTTAAGTTAGAGACCGCCACAATCTGCTAGAGTGAAATACGGCGACTCTCCATTCATTTCTATGAGATTATTTAAAAAAGTATTTATCAATGGGGGAAGTGACAATTCATCCTTTGATAAATGGAGAGTGGCAGAATTTCATTCTACTGTTACGATCTCTAACATCACTCTTTGATAAATATACCCCCAAGTGCGCACACGCCAATGCAAACACGCAGGGGGAGGGTGGCTTTCCGATGGTGCTCTGCCAGGGGGCACTAATGGCTTTAACTTGGCCCTATTCATCTAAACAAACTGAGTGGTCACATTGGAACTTGCATTATAACTTGGGGACAAGTAACTTTGCATAAAACTATGGCAGGCAATGATTATTTACAAAAATTACACTCGGTATGGAATTATCATTTTATGTAAAAAAAAAAGAGATGTGAAATAGGAGCTGGGGATTTCAAGGCATTTATTGAACATGCTCTGTCTTTAAATAATATCTTTCAGCTGGATATTTATTTTTATTGCGTGTTAGAAACATGCATTTGCAGCTTGTATAGAAATGAAATAAGATTCACATCAATGGAGCCTCTTTATTTACCAAGTAATCAATAGAGAATGGGTTACGCAAGGCATTTTATTTCAGACAGAGCCGTAAGACGGATGTAGTACAAACAATGAGAAATGGTTCCATGTACAGCCCAGGCTTTCTGGAGTGCCCTGTGCTTGCCACTGGCAGTGAGATTGACAATAGAAAACTAAATGTAAAGAGGTATTGATTGAATAGCGAAGATGCTCAGTGATCCTTTAAAGAAAGACAGAATACAATCTTTTTGCCCCTAAGTATGTTTAAGAACTATTTTCATTTCCTTTATCGACAATCTACTCAAGTGAAGCCCAAGTAATTCTCTTAACTATTAAGTAAGGAAGAATATGCTGTAATGGCCTAGATTTGTGGAACTCCAGATCATTTAAGCATTGTGTAACACAAATACACAGTTCATAGTCATACAGGGCAAATGTTTGATTGTTCAAATGCATGAATATTAATCTCTAATGCCTTTTATAAGGTTCTATTTTAGAAAGGACTATAGTTTATGGCCATTTCTTCTAGTAAATATATTTCTTTATTGTTGAATCTACAGTATGCCAGGGCTGATTGAAGAATTAGGAAGAGCACGCAGGTATTAACGATTAGTACGATGTAGACAATTTGTAATTGTTTTTATTACTTGTTGGTTTTTGAGTTATTTAGCTTGTTATTCAACAGCTCTCTAGTTTGCAATTTCAGCATCTGGTTGCTAGGGTCCAAATTACCCTTGTAATCATGAATTGATTTGAAAAACAGAAATATGAATAGGAGAGGGCCTGAATAGGACTATAAGTAATAAAAACTAGTAATAACAATAACGATGGCCTTACATAGTATTTATTTTAGATGGGGTCAGTAACTAACAAATCCAATGAACAGCTATAAAACAAACGAACAGCAGTGAAAGCTGGAATGACTCAGAAGAGGAAGTCAAATAATATCAGAACCATTAAAAATAAATAATGAAGAACAATTGAAAAATTGAGTAGAATGACCCCCTCCCCCCATGCTCACCTGTCCTTGGGGGTTCACAATGCTAGTTAAGAGAGCACAATTGGGTCACTTAAACTTAATGGGAGCAACTTTTTTTCACCCCATGTAACTTGTGGGGAGCTACTGAGCCCCTTACAAGTACAGTTTGGCTCTACCATACTGTGAACTGCAAAACCCTGGGAGGGTTGCTGTACCAAAAATTTGTTACATTTATGTGCAGTTAGCAGTTCATTGGATTTGGATTTGGATTTGGTTTGGAAGAAACCATTAAAACAGAAATTCAGCAAAAAGGCCTGGGACTGTGGGCATGCTTATTTGAGGAATCACGGGTTCTGGGAATGTAAATGTTATTAAATGATTTCTGTATATGGGGTTGTGTCAGTTTCAATGAAAATGGCTTTATATATCACAAGCAAGATAATTACTGGGCTTTATAAAAAAAAACAAACCCATCAAGTCCAATGAATGGAACTTACACAACAATAAATAGATTATAAGCTATAAAGAATTCCCCATAAATGTGAATTTATCCACAAAAGTCACCTATACTGTAAAAGCTTAGTGATTTCAACAGTGATGACTCCTCAGTGGTCAGCACATTACCTCCTGGGCCATCATTATCATTTCCATTTCTATCTGATCAATTGATTCTGTAGCCTGTCCAAAATGTCATTAGCAGCAGAGAAGAATGTTACGCACTAACACTCAATGTACTCAGCATGCTAAGCCCTTGTACAGTCCCAGAAGTATGTCTTACGTAGCATGATAGGATCTCAGACTGTAGCTCTCACTCTTCAGCTCTTATTATAAGATGAGCACTGGTGTGTTTTTAGACTAGTTGCAATCAGACATCATGTTACAATGTCATTTTCAGATAATAATATTGGCAGTGCCTTTGACATTCCCATCATGAGAAGCATTTTACAGTATCATTCCTTTGAAGTGTTACTGGTATTTTTTTCTTTATGCCATGGGATATATTTAGCTTCAGAGGAATAGTTTAAGGCTCTAGGGGCAATGTAGCTGATCATTTACCTGCCACAAAAAAGAGAGCCTGTATTATTTAGAGAATTGTGGTCAGTAATTTATGGGTTGTAACCTTTTCTGGAGTGATGGTGTGGCTCTAATTTTAAATCCCTGAATCTAAATCTAAAATTCTCATGTCCAATTTATTTCTGATAAAGTTGATAAAATAAGACGTACTCTGTCAAGGGGCAGAACGATAAAGGAAACATACCCTGCAACTGGTCTGGGCTAGAAGGAAAAGAGGCCCAGTATGAACTGGCTGGTAAGCAGTACAGTAGCGTATGTCTTAATCACAAAGCTAAAAGATAAAATACAAAAAATATAAAAAAGACGGTTCATAAAATATTCAATGCAAATACCCAAATATCTATGTCCAGTGCTGCCTCTTCAAACAGCTGGTCGAGTTCTAATTCTGAAAACAAATAAAAAAAAGAGTGGCGGACTCCCATAATGTAAATCACAAGAATAGACTTATTACAGTAAAAGAGTTGCACTTACCAACACAAGTGATAAAACAGCTCATCAGATTTCACAGTCAGCAAGCAAATTGCAGACCACATGTTTCATCATCTCCTGACTTTATCAAGGGCGTTAATTAATTACAATACAATGTTATATATATTGGCTATGATGCTAAGGGAAGTAGCAGATCCACCATATTCAACCCCATATTAAAACGTTGGAGAGGATCGTGCAGTAGAATTTAGCTACATACTGTAGCTCCTTCAGTTACTTGTAGGTACGGTACATCATTGCCTTTCAGACACATTGGAATTCATACATGTTCACGTGATCTTGAGATGTTCTGTGGTCTAATTTGGAAGGAAAGCAGTCTGCAGAAACAAGGTTTCATTAAATAAATTCATGTAGTCAAATAGTTCTTCTGGTATAAGTTTCTTGATTTTAAACTTCCCAAATCTGTTCTTATTAACTGAGATTATTTAAAGTAGAATTCAGCCCTAAAGTTAAAAAAACCCTAACCCCCTACCCTGCATAGACCCCCCTCCCTCCTCCCCCCCAGCCTAAGTGTTACCCCGGGCAAATGCCCCTAACGTTTTACTTACCCCTCCATGCAGATTCAGGCGTCTGAGTTCACGGGCGCCATCTTCAGCTGCTTCGGTAATGTTTGTAATGAGATCGGTGCTTCGGTTGTTCCAACTGCACATGTGCCGACACGCTGGTCTCATTCCGAAGATTTCCGAAGAGAAGAAGATGGCTCTGTGAACTCCGATGCCTGAATCTGCACCAAGGGGTAAGTAAAACGTTAGGGGCATTTGCCCAGGAGTAACACTTAGGCTGGTGGGGGGAGGGGTCTATGTAGGGTAGGGGGTAGGGTTTTTTTTTTTAAACTTTAGGGTTGAATTCTCCTTTAAAAGATGAGTTATTTCTCAGTAGGATATCCCATGTTAATATATATCTATGCATGTGAATTGTATTCTAGGTGGTACCTTTGAAATGTGCTGCTGAAATGAAATGCTGTTTGTATTCTTGGCACATTCACCAACAGCTGCAGACTAATGGACCAGTTCTACATGAAAGGCTGTTATCTGGTTGTTATATTCACTAAACTTTCATTAATGCTCTACATTCAGTCATACTTGAAAGACACCAGATCCATAAAACAGGGGGTTAGATTGGATGATATATCAAGGGTTTATTTAGTGGAGCTAAAAAGGGTTCTAAACGCTGCTGCTCAACCATAGTTTACTCCAATTTTGCTGGACCAGAATGCTAATATAGAGGAGCAAATCACATTTGGATTCTTAAAGCAACATCTCTCACCAAAGCTTTTCTCCAGCGACCCAATGCATGCACTAGAACTCTCCAGTGTGAATTGTTCCTGATCCATGCAAATCTGCATCAGGGGCAATATGCCAATAACACCAAGATGACCAATGCTTTGTAATCATGGTTCTTGCATCTGTAACTAGGTTTTAACCACCTATTTGGTTAGCTGATGCAGTGGATCAGATTTACAGAGCCTTTAGAACCACTCTGCAGACCTAAGCCAGAAATAGACAGAAACAACACAAAGTTCAACATCTGATTCAGTGTATTCATGTAAAACTTTGCAGAACCTAAAGGAAAGATTTTTAAGATGAGTCAAAATGTTGTGCTGTTTTATCCCTCCATTAAGAAATGCTTTTTGTAGTACAGGTATGGGACCTGTTATCCAGAATGTTTGGGACCTCAATTTTTTCATATAATGGATCTTTCTGTAATTTGGATCTTTATAATTTAAGTCTACTAAGTAACTGTGTAACTATTAAATACACCTAAGGCTAGTTTTGCTTCCAATAATGATTTATTATATCTTAGTTTGGGTCAAGTAAAAGGTACTATTGTATCATTACAGAGAAAAGGGAAATTATTTTTAAAAATGTGGATTATTTGGATAAAATTTAGTCTATAGGAGATGGCCTTCCAGAAATTCAGAGCTTTCTGGGTTTCAGGACAACGGATACCATGTCTGTAGTGTGTTCCTATAAGGATCCTTACAGTAGCACAGCGGTAACCATGGGCTGACCATTTATAGTAAAGGCAATGCAACAATAACATGGCCTTAAGTGCGCAAAGAATATCAGTTTTTTGAAAAATGCCAGATCAAAGATTGTGCTCTAATGAGCCTCTTTTACTCAATAATACTTGACAGATTGTCCTCATACCCTGCCAGTTTGTAGGTAATTAAAGGAAGTGTTGAGGTGGTGAAAAATGTAGAAAAAATAGTTGAACGTTCAGGCACATAGATAGAGAGTTGCCTTTCATTTGAGATGAAGAGAATGAAAACAGATGTTTTATTACCTCTGATGTATGTATTCCAGGCACAGACCCAGAGGAGACTATCCTGAATGCTTTCAAGATTTTCGACCCTGACGGAAAAGGCCACATTAAAGCAGATTAGTAAGTTAATCATTTTATATCAGTTCAGTGTCTTTAAGGCAGTCTTTAAGTATCTACTCAATCTTTCATTTTCATTTCTCAAATAGTCTAAGTATGGCCTAGCGTATTATCCCCCTGCTCAGAAAAAGCACCCACCCGTGTTGTGCCTGACTGTACCCATTGTATGTAGCATATAAAAGAATTGTAGAGCGTTGAACAAATGTTTCTCGTTGTGTCCATTGTGCAACTGCATTAAGGCTCCTTCACACTGATCTAACTGATCAGTTTTAGTGCTGCATTGTTCCACTATGGTAGATCTCATTTACACTGAACTCTTTTAGTAGGTCTCAGAATCAACTGAATCAGCTATAACTAGGACTGATATATTTTTGCATTTAGAAGAAAATACTGATATTACATCACAGTGTAAAAGATTTCCAGTATATGAACATGTGCTGAGGGATATTGGTAGACAGAAAAAATTGCATTCAGACACATTCAACACTTTCAGTGTCGGACTGGGACACCAGGGGCCCACCTAAAATCCTTAGATCAGAGGCCCACCCAAAAACCTTAGACCAGGGGCCCACTCTCAGAACTATTATTCTTCCGCTTCTCACTCAACCTCTATTCTCCTAGTCTCTTTTCTTGACATATTATAATACTATAATCTATTATTCCATCTATGTGGCCTTTTTGTTCTCATAGGAATAGGGAATGGCCATAGGCTAAATGTTTAGCAGCATGAGAACCCACTGACACCTGGGCCCACCGGGAATATTCCTGGTATCCCAGTGGGCCAGTCCGACACTGCACACTTTACAAAAGAAGCCGTGGACCAGTGGACTAGTTTTGCCTCAAAGAATTGCAATGAATATGAATAATTTAGGCATGTATCTGACTTGACTAGCAACAAAAATTGCTTCAGTAAATGAGTAAATGAGCATTTTGTTAGCAAGCAGAGTGCAAAATCTACTGTCTCTTTTAGCTGCAGTTTGTGCATGGTATCACAGAGCCTGCCGTACTAATTTAAAACAGTGCTAACATTGTTAGAAAAATAAATTTTTTATATCTGAGAAACTTTAATCTTCCAAAATCTTACTTTAACTGCAGTGCAAAGGGGGGTCAAGTATGCTGGTTGCACTTACAATTAATGGAGCTTATGCTGAATCCAGGGCCCCCATCATTAACTTTTGGTCCCTGTAAGCTATTTGTCTGGGACCCCACCCAACCCAGTAGTACCAACATTTTAAGACATTCCCTTGATTGCGCTATACAAAAGATCAGCTATTAGGTTGGTTGGCTTTCCTAAGACAAAAGGTTGAACTTGATGGATGTGGGTTTTTTTCAAACACAGTTACTCACCATTTTTTAATGAAAAACAAAGGTGTAACTAAAAAAAAAAAAACGAGCTGAAATATATGTTTATAGAAACTGTCTTGTTCCCAAAATGTAGGGGTCCAATGATATTGCTGTAGGGCCCAATAACTAGTCATTCTACTGCTGCAAAGTTCATATAAGTCCCAATATATATTTAAATAGGAATGTACCGAATCCAGGATTTGGCCAGGCCGAACCGATTCTGAATCCTAATTTGCACATGCACACATTGTCACATAACAAAGAAGTAAATATTGTTTTCCCCTTCCCACCCCTAATTTGTATATGCCGTCCGAATACCGAACCAAATCCTAATCCTAATTTACATATGCAAATTAGGATTAGGATTCATTTCAGCATTCGACCGAATCTTTCGCAAAGGATTCAGGGGTTCAGCCGCATCCAAAATAGTGGATTCAGTGCATCCCTATATTTAAATAGCTCAATTAATGAATTTGCTAATAATTCTCTCCCTTCCGATCCCCTGCAGCCTTGGCTTAATCTTTTCAAACAAACTTACCGTATATACTCGAGTATAAGCCGTCCCGGGTATAAGCCGAGGTACCTAATTTTACCTCCAAAAACTGGGAAAGCTTATTGACTCGAGTATAAGCCGAGGGTGAGAAATGCAGCAGCTTCTGGTAAGTTTCAATCTCGTTTTTGGATGACTATTCTTAGGCGCCGGCTACTATTCTAAGGCGCCGGCGAATATTCTTAGGCGCCGGCTACTATTCTAAGGTGCCGGCAAATATTCTTAGGCGCCGGCTACTATTCTAAGGCGCCGGCGAATATTCTTAAGCGCCGGCGACCGTTTTTGCACTTGACCCGAGTATAAGCTGAGGTAGAGTTTTTCAGCATATTTTGGGGGCTGAAAAACTCGGCTTATACTCGAGTATATACGGTAATTGCACTCACCGACTCTGCTGCAGTTGTTGTAGCGTGTTGTTAACCTCTTTAGTCTGATCCCCAGTGCAAATGTCCACATAATACGCAATAGAACACAGGCAAGCAAGCCAACATTTCAATAGCGAGTTACATCCCTTCGATTAAAATCTTTTATTGTAAGTTTTACTGTGCAAACAGTGTATGGCATGCTTAACCTTACATAATACAATGATACAACCTTAAACAATAACCATAAACTCTAGGAACCTGGCCCCAAATTATTAAAAAATGAACAAATTTTATGCAACAGTTCCCCTCTAAACAGCTGTAACATTATAGTGCACACTGTATGCATTTGTGGCTCAGCATGTTATCAATTATATTACAGTATAGTTAAAAGTTTTAAATAAGCCAAGGAATATGTTCATTTTTTAATTTTATTTATTTTTCTCCAAATAGCATACGTGAGATGCTGACTACTCAGGCAGACCGCTTCAGTCAGGAAGAGGTAAGGAAAGTAGAGGAAACTATATTGGTATTGTGGGCAGGTTTTATGCCACCCAGAATTACAGTTGCCCTCACCTTCAGCCACTTTAATGGTTAATAGTTTTCCTTAAGTTAAATTTTAGCATGCTACAGAATTCCCTATTCTTAGCAACTTTTCACCTGGTCTTGGTGTGACCTTGTCACTAAAGTTTGTATGTAAGCTATCCCCATGATGCATAGAACTTCTGTACATGTTCTCATTAGCAACACTGGGAACATGTGCAACAGCCTTTATACTAGCCACATACAACTAATTCTGCGATGATATTTACACATCTGTTTATGGTCCCAACTGACTCAGCAGCCTGGTGGTCCTTCCTGGCCTTTGGGCAGTGTCGAACTGGCCCACAGGGATACCAGGAAAACTCCCGGTGGGCCAAGGTGTCAATGGGCCCTTTTGCTGCTAAACATTTGGCCTATTTCATGGCCATTCCATATTTCTATGAGAACAAAGAGACTAAAAAGATGGAATAATAGATTATAGTATGTTAAGAAAAGAGACTAGGAGAATAGAGGTTGAGTGAGGAGAGGAAGAATAATAGTACTGAGAGTGGGCCCCTGGTCTAAGATTAATTGGTGGGCCCCTAGTCAATGATTTTTGGGTGGGCCCCCGGTGTCCCAGTCCCACACTGCTTTGAGGTGTTCAAGGTGAGTGACACCATAAGGAAGTTAGGTTGCCACATTTTATTAAGGAGAATACCTAGTGGATGGTGAAAGGAGGCTGGGTGACAAGGAAAGGAGCCAGGAGGGGGCATAGCTTTGACCAAGTCAAAGATCAAACTCCCATTACTTTGTCTTTGAACATTTTCATATAGTTTAGGGACACTATTTCCAGTAAAAACACAGTACATATAATTTTATTTCTGCAGGTCTTACTTTTGGGCATGTAGTTCATGTCAGGATGCTTCCCATGTTCTTATTTCAATTACTTTTGTTCTAATAACTTTGCTACATCATAAAAATTGATTGCTTGCTCAATAAATCACTGCCAGATTTCGATTTCTTTGAACATTCTGATTAAGTGTTTGCCAGTGTCACATGTGCATCCCACATTGCATTGCATTGCTTAGGAGAAACATGAAAAGAAATATGAACATGGCTTTCAGTTTACTCTTTGTTGTTCTTACAGATCACCCAGATGTTTACTGCTTTCCCCCCAGATGTTGCCGGTAACCTAGATTATAAGAACCTATGCTATATTATCACCCACGGCGAGGAGAAAGACCAGGAGTAAAGATCTGAAGTTATAGCTGAAGGTTCAATAAAAGAAAACAACACAAAGAGGGGAACAAAATGTCAGCATGTCATAAAGCTGCTGTGTTGATCAAAGCGACTGGAATTGTTCTAACTTTATAAATATTAAAAACAAATATTTCAAACTAATGTTTGAAGTGTGTTCAGACATGAGTCTTCAGCAGAATGCATCTCTCTGTTCCACATACACAACCCATGTACAGTGCTGTTACTTTCACAGAGAAACAAAGCAGACAGATATATATATTGTTTTGCATGTAATGTTCTTGGACATGGGATGCGTGAGACGTTAGCTAATATGAATCATGTCAGGTAAAACAAATCACTCAAGATTTAAAGCTGCAACCCCCTAGCTCTCTATAGAATGTAATGGAAAAGGCAATTACCCATGCAAGATAATTCCCACATTAGAATTCTACTGACCAAAACGTAATTATACAAATAGGATGATGTGCCAATGAGTATATGGATTGCTAGAACTCAGGTATCTTGCGGTTATCTTTCATACGAGATTATGTCATTCTAGCTTGGAATGCACCAAACTCTACTCTTTTAGGATTCGGCCAAATCCTTGAATCCAGGGGTACAGATTTCGATACAGAATACAAACCCTTCTTCTGTCTTGGAATAGCAGGCACAGCATCAAAAATGCCTGATTTATTTAGGGTACAGATTTGACAACAACTTCTACATTTAGGGGGCCCATTTACTTAGTTCGAGTGAAGGAATAGAGGAAAAGTAGTTCGAATTTGGAATGGTCGAATATGGCTACTTAGACCTTCGACTTCGAATCGAACGATTCGAACTAAAAATCGTTCGACTATTCGACCATTCGACCATTTGATAGTCGAAGTACTGTCTCTTTAAAAAGAGCCCCTAGTTCGCCACCTAAAACCTACCGAGGCCAATGTTAGCCTATGGGGAAGGTCCCCATAGGCTTCCTAACAATTTTCTGATCAAAGGAATATCCTTCGATCGATGTGTTAAAATCCTTTCGAATCGTTCGACTCGAAGGACTTAATTGTTTGATTGAACGATTATTCCTTCGATCGTAGGAATAGTGGTAAATCCTTCGACTTCGATATTCGAAGTTGAAGGATTTTACTTAGACGGTCGAATATCGAGGGTTAATTAACCCTCGATATTCGACCCTAGGTAAATGTGCCCCTAAATAATTAATAGTTTAAGACTGGCTTACCCTATTCTGTAAAAGAAACATTTTTCCTTTATACTTTACCTCTCTCTGATTGGGGTCATATCTGGAATATAAAGGAAAGGTATTATAAATAGCAGCATTTAACTTTATAACAGAATTTATAACTAACATGGCAGAGTAAACTCTTTGTTAGATCCAATTGCATTCCCTCTGTAATGGATTTATTTCTATCCAGTCCTTCATTCACTTCTATTTTCTTCAGGATCTGCCATTTTAAATGAGCAAACCTATGGTCATGTACAACGAAGTGTTTAGCAAGTTTAGTTTCCCTTTACTTTGTATTTTTCTCCCTGTCTTCCTCATGATCACTCCCACTATCTCTTAACAGTTTGATTGTTTCCAATGAATTTATGGTCATTAAGGCAAACGTGGTCTGTCCTACATAGGTTATGCCACATGGGCATTTTATACAATACACCACTTCCTTACTGTCACAGGTAATACTTTCTTTAATTTCTTGTAATTTCTTTATTGCCAATTTGGACTCTTTAAAAGTCCCATTATGCCACTATAATTTCCATAATTATGACATGGGATGCCACTTACCCTTGAACTGCTGAACTCTGCAACCCTATCGGATTGATATTTTTTTTTTGGATTTAACCAAATCACCACCAGCTTTATCTCTTGTTTATGAGAACTGTGGAGATGCAGTTAAGAGCTTGCCATATTTTGGAGAAAAGATTACTTTCCAAGCCCCCCCAATATTTCAAAACAAATTTCTTGATAGTCCTATAGTTGGGGGCCCATTTACTTAGCTCGAGTGAAGGAATAGAGGAAAAAAAACTTCAAATTTCAAATGTTTTTTTTGGCTACTTCGACCATCGAATGGGCTACTTCAACTTTGAATCAAACGATTTGAACTAAAAATCATTCGACTATTCGACCATTCGAAGTACTGTCTCTTTAAAAAAAAACTTCGACCCCCTAGTTCGCCACCTAAAACCAACCGAAGGTCCCCACAGGCTTTGCTATCTTTTTTTGGTCGGAGAAAAACGGTTCGAAGGATTTAATCGTTCGGTCAAACGATTTTTCGTTCGCTCGAACGAATTACGGTAAATTCTTTGACTTCGATATTCGAAGTCGAAGGATTTAACATCAACAGTCAAATATCAAGGGTTAATTAACCCTCGATATTCTACCTTAAGTAAATTTGCCCCTTGGTGTCTAATATTGAAACAAGAGGAATATGTTGCCACTATTTACATCTTAATAGTTTCACTCCTGTAAATACTTTTTCCCTCCTCCCTGACACCCATAAGTTCACCTTCCTCGTAGGCCTTTGCTTTAAAACACAAACATCATGATATTCATGTGTAAACTTATGCTAACGTGTACCCTTTTATTCTTATCCTTTATATAGCACCAACAGCAAATTACTGCTATAATATTAACAGTGTATAAATAGAAAACTGGCAAAAGTTTTATCAATACAAGAAATGCATGCAGAACTGTTGAGAGCATACAAACAACCTTACGGAGTGTCCAATGCATAATTGGGATCCCAGCACTACAAGGCTGCATTACTATCCACTGAGCCAATGTGATCTTTTGCAATGTTTAGAAACAATATTTTATAAAAAGGCATCTTTGTTACTGCAGCAGAATGTGACTCCCTCTCCTGATTGGGGTTAGATTATTCAGCAATTGCACTGGAGAGTAGAAGATGCTGTAGATGGAGGGTGTAGATGAAGCAGTACTCATTTATTTTATCTGCAAGGATTTAAAACCTGCTACATGAGCAACTGTTCAGTAAAAATGACCAAAAGAAAAGTTTAAGCCATGTCTTCTTAATTTGAGGCTTATTAGATATGTTTTTGTTGGGGGAGAGGACAGGATTAAAGATATAGAAGAACAGGCCATGGTTATTTTTGGTTTTCAAATTTTAGGGAATGTCCTTAGTTTTAAATTTGATCAAGCCAAGACTTGAGGATTCTCATGTGGAATTCAATTTGGTTTGATTTAGTATTTGGCCGTTTCTGTGGCTGTCAGGTCCTGCTATCTGTTCATGTGCAGGGTTCCTTGACTTACTGCATTTGCATGCTTTTTTTGTAAAATTAAAAGCATTGACCAGCACACTGTTGCATATCTACCTTCAAATTACCTTTGTGACCACCAATTAATTAAAGATCCACATCATACAAGAAAAGACATGGTTGTATCAACACTATAGGGGCACTATGCAGATGAGATACTGTTTATATTCATGTTACATTTAAGTCCATACCACCTCTGCAGGCTGTTCTTCCCATGGTAGGCATCCTCTTCTACTGCCAACTGCTGTCCACTATACACATAGTGGCAGAGACAAAGGACTGAGCAGAGACAAAGGAAATATGAGCCATGCAGTTTTTTCATAAAGTTCTACTGTCTAACACTTAAATGAAATGGGAAAATGTTAGGTGTTGACCAGGAAATGACACAAGGAAAATACATTTATGGGGCTGTAAAGGAGGACAAATAACTTTCTGGAAGAGTTTGATTTCTCACTTAGATTACAAGAGGGAAACATCAATAGCAATGTGCTCTTTAAGTAAAAACTGCTGTATAATGAATGCTCTGCTACTCTGTACTCTGTTAGCACATGTGAGATGTGAGTCATTTAATGAATGAACACAATAATTCCAAAACAGACCAAATAATTGTGTTAAGTTTTTGAAGTTTCCTTTTTTTTGGAAATGCAAAAATAACTTATAGATATGAAAAATATAATTTATGATGACTACATACTGGCACACCGCTGATTCTTCTTGATTTGCTGAAGGTCTGAATCGCAAATAATACAGATTTGTTTTGTTTGATCTTAATAATGGGAGAAGTCTTTAGAAACTCAAGTTTCTACACTTATTCTGCATCCATATGGCATGACTGAGTGACACAGTCAGTACTGTTGTTTCACAGTACTTGGGTCTTGGCTAAAGTTCCAACCAGGTTAGGTAGCAGTGGTGTAACTTAATTATCAACTTTGACAATGCAGTCACATTTTTACGTAGGAATTATTTTTGTGTTTTTATTTAATTGCTGTAATACCCTTTGCATATAATGGGGCCACTTGTATTACACGTTTTTTGTACTATGGCTGCTGAAAAATAAATAGGTGATTGAACCTGGTTGTGGGTTTTAGGATAGACTAAAATGGGAATAATGCCAGTTTTCACCCATCATTGTAGCTGATGGTAAATATGTTTAAGTGGAGAGTACAAATGGTTAAATGATGTACTTCATCGTCCTAGGGCATGCTACTTAGGGAAATTATATTGCATTTAAGCTTTCAATTTTTGTGTTTTTCCTTCTAATATTTTAACTGAAAATTACATCTTATTTTAGCTTGCTCCCAAATTAGCAAAACAGATCGAAATTAAAGTACTGTGTGGCAATTGTACTTATTCATTTTAGACACTGCATTCCAAAACAAGGGGCCTGGAAGGAAATAAAGCTGAATTAATATTTGGAAATATTCACCCTTATCCCCCCCCCTTTTCTGCTTTTTGTCTTAGGAATCTAATAAACCATCCCACTGCACAAATAAATCAGAACCAAAATTCCAAACTTGTGGGAAATGTAAAAATGAACTCAAGTAATCACTGGGTCTACAGATGTGGAAGGACCTTTGTGGCTCTAAATCAACACAGCAATAAATTATAGTTTTGCAAATCTTTGGTCAAATGTGCCTGTCTGACAGAAACTATAAAAAGAAGTAAAAAATGGTTGAATTTTGTTTAATAATTGCTCTTCTGATATTTCAAATTGTCAACATTAGTTTTAAAAATATATCAAAAGACATTTCCTGTGGAGCCATGTCTGCTTTGAGGCAGGTGAGAGGTCATATGTTGACATATGCTGAGAGATAGAAAAAGAGTCCTCTTTAGTATATTACGAAGACTATGCTGGCTCCTACACAATGCCAGCTATTGGTAGAAGGAGTGAAAAATAGCATAGACAGCAACAGCAGGTCAAAAATGTGGCATTTCTACATTTAGTTTATGTTGCCCAACCTTTGGGCTCTTTTGTTATTGTTGTCAAATTACAGCTCTTAGCATCAAGAAATAGCTAAAAGCTGTCAGAAGATACTGGAAATTGTAGAACATCAACTGCTAAATTCCAATGATTAGACTTTCTATAATAAAAAACATTGGGGCCTGCAAAGTCTATTGCTGATAATGGCTTAATTTTTCATAACGGAGAACCATGTTTTTATTACTATTTCAATATGGGAGAATATACTTATGTGTGTGTATATATATATATATATATATATATCTCTATATATAAATATATATATATACAGTATATACAGTATCTATATCTCTCTCTCTCTCTCTCTCTCTCTCTCTCTCTCTCTCTCTCTCTCTCTCTCTCTCTCTCTCTCTCTCTCTCTCTCTCTCTCTCTCTCTCTCTCTCTATATATATATATATATATATATACACACTGTAGATATATATATATATATATAATCTGTGAAGAGCCGGCGCAACTAGTAATCCGCTGTGTTATTAGCCTGGGTGCTATCAGCAAAAAAGCATCATGAATATCCAGAACCAAAGCGAGCACTCTCAGGTCTTATTAGTCCAATAAAAGTGTTTTTATTCAACAAACAGAAGCCGACGTTTCTCAAAGGCTCCACATTTCCCCAACATCCATTAAGATATTCCTCAGGTCCTGGCTTCTCCTATACTGAGACCATGTTCTTCAGGCACATACTGAGGCCTCCTACCTAAGACTCTTCACAATTTCTGGCCACCCTCCTGCACTGGAGTTCAAAGAAGAATAATATGGCTTCTCCTCTATTTTAATACCAAGGATTACCATAACATTGCTCAATGCTGAGCCAGATTGATGTGGCGACTGCTGTGACCAGTAACATTTAATGTGGAGATATTCTGCAAAGAGCTGTGCTATAGAATGTAAAATGATATAACAATGAGCACCAATCAAGGTAAAATAAATGTTTTCATTACTTATTACAGAATTAACATTGCCAATCAATAATCACATTTTACAAATATGAAGTACATGAATATGAAGAGATGGCCCCATGTACTATCTGTTTTTTATTCTATCCAATGGTGGAAAGAGAGAACAGTGCAGTTATGGCCAGATATTGCTTACAGAGGCTCAGATACCAAATTATTATAGGGATGTTGAAAAAATAGAATGGTAATGAGTCTCCCAGAATATACACAGCTAGCCAAACACAGAAAATGTCCCAAAGGTGCGGAGTAGGCCTACTGCTACATTATTTAATAACTTTTTCTCATCTGATCACCACATTCCATTTACCAACTGAAAGTCAAATCAGCTGAACATTCAAATGGTTTCCTGGTCAACTCCCTGAATGCTGGAACAGTTGGCATGGGACTTGTATTCTTGTGATGTCTATTGTGTCATGTCAAAGTGGCCTTGTGTGCCATTTTAGCTATGCCCCAATCCCCAAATGTACTGGATGCCTAGGTTTTTGTTTCATTTATCTGAAATTATGCTGATCTTCCTCTTATGAAACATCAGTAGGAGAAAGAGGAAACCCGTATTGGGAACCACTTTCCACTTCTCTTCTCCTACGATGTTGCTCTGTATATTTTTCCTTGTACAGTTGCACTTTAGCAAACTTTATAGATTACAAACTAACTGTGCCACGAATGGCAAACCCAAACCCTAGGGTTGTGACTGGATTCTTGTCTAGGCGTGAACTTCTGCCTATAACAGCCACCTTTGGCTTTGGGCCTGGCCCTCAACTACTTTGGTGCTGCCAAGACTTGCAACAACTAGAATCCAGTACCACAGGGCCAGGCAAGGGTGCCAAACATATAGTCTGGGGAAGGAGCCGATAAGGAGTTGGGAGTAGTCAGACAGGCCGGGTCAGAACCAGATAACAGGAGCATGACAGCACCAGGTCACTGTTCAACTCAAGGCAGGATAGGGATAGGGAAATATGGCCTGGTGGGCCTATGGATCTACACTTGCTCAGTAATAAGAAAGGGCAGGGGCACAGATTAGGCTGGCGTAGATGGAGCGTGGTTTCCTAAGTGATAAACATTTACCAGAAATTAATCGGCATATATCATGCAAAACAATTTATTTATATGGTTGCTTGTCAGATCAGAACACAATAAAAAAATGTGTTTATTTATATATTGATGAATATTAAAAAGCTTGAAATCAGTTCCTGGAAAAAAAAACAGTATTTCTCAGTGTGTAATATATATATATATATATATATATATATATATATATATATATAAAAATACATGATTAAATTAAATTGATTGATTGATGAATATTAAAAAGCTTGAAATCAGTTCCTGGACAAAAAAAACAGTATTTCTCAGTGTGTAATATATATATATATATATATATATATATATATATATATATAAATACATGATTAAATTAAATTTGTTTTTCAAAGATTTATTGTTGGGTATCTGTAGTAATAGTTAATGATATTGAGATAATGTCTAATGGAGCCAATGTAATACATCATGAGCTCTGTTATTTTATTATTAGCACTACTTTTGTTAAAGCTCTTTATCACTATGTACCAGAATCATTATTTTTTATAAAACCAAGCAAATCCAAGCAAACAAGTATATTTCTATTTTGGAATATTGTCTTTAGAATATACCTTCAAGAAAGGATTATATTGGCATTCAAAATATTTTACATAAGTGGAATGAATGGGTGGTTAGAAGTAAATCTCTGTAGATCTAACAGACATCTGCTGCTGTATGTTTGAGGATCATTAATTTGCTCTGTCTCTTAGATTCGCTCTGCTACTTGTTTATTATACCTGAAGAAGCATGCGGAAAAGGGTCAATATTGCAGCACCTAATTCTGGTTTAAATAAACCTTACGTTTTTTGGCTCAATATACAGAGCTCAAGATATGTGCACTTGTGGAAAAAGTGGTCTGAAATTTTCCTGTTTCCTCTGGCAGTTACTCTGTAGATTCCAATGGAAGCAATTTATTGTTCATATTACTGCCAAGTGCCAAAATATTTCATTTTAGGCAATTCACAAGAGCAAGAGATTTGAGTTTGTATTGTCATCCCTCAAAACAAAAGCCAATACAGAAAAACTATTTGCTTTTCCTTATATTTGCCTTATTGATTTGCTGACACCACAGATTTCACATTTAAACTTGTCAGTTTACACATGTGGCTTTAGAATAAAAAATACATTATGTGGAGAAAAACTGTGAATATATCATTTGTAATTCAGCAAAATGTGACACTTTGCCATTGTCTGAATAGTTATGAGATACAACTGTGAACAGGCAGAGAAGCAGAGCATTATCTAAAGTGTTTTCCTGCAACCTCCAAGTAAGTCTGTATACATAATTTTCAACGAGAACTATATATGACCTTATATAACTGGAAAAGAGCATAGTAAAATGCAATCACATATCAATAACCCCTGGGGAACCTGTGTCCAACAGTCCAACATTGGCACAGTCCTTACTAGGCAAGTCCTACACTCCACTCCTTGTGGAAAAAGTTAGCCATAGTCCGTTGTCCCCCAAGAGCTCTTAACTTTCACCAGGTAGCGTTACCTGCCCAAATACCTCTCCAGATGGACAGAGTTAGTTGCTCCCACATAGCTGGCACACGAACAATGCCTGTTTTCAAACAGGGGACACGCTGGAGCCTTTCAATACCCTCCCTCATACACAACTCACCGGGGACACATATAGGTCAGGCACCCACACAGATTCAATCCTAAAGGCTGGGCTTCGAAGCTATCCTAGCCGAGCATATAATCCTGCTTTATTCTTCCAGGTACAGCTCCAACACTATTCGCAGTTCAAGCACCTTACAAGCCTCCTTCCAAAACAGCATCCAATACACAGGCAGCTGCTATCCCAGTCTTTCTGCTGCCTCCAAGCTCTAAACCCTCCAGGGTTGAACTCACTCAGACTTAGGGCTTTGTACCCCAAGCCCTCCAGGGCCTCTCAAACTACATAGACCCCTTTATATCTCCGCTACAGTCCCTGTACTCCAACACTTTTCCAACCATGTGGGATTTCAACACCATAGAGGAGCTTAACCCTATTGATTCCTATAATGCCATAGACAGTATTCTGGGCCTGTGGGTGGGTTGTTGGGTCTCTGTGTACTTGAAAAGCTAGGACCCATTTTCTGGTCTATATTTGGTCTGGTTATGGAGAGGAGGTCAGATTTAAATAAAATGATAATCAACCACTGTATTTGCAATATGTTTTTTATGTACCAGTGAATCATACAAAAAAATCTTAAATTCAAAAACACCAGATGTAGAATAGCAAGTAAAAAAGTAAAGAACCCCTCTTTCAATTGAAATGCCTTGTACACTCCACAGACATCTTCCCACTGAAATGTGGACATAGAGTGAAACAGAGAATAATGAGGAATGGAATTAGAGATGGAGTAAGACAGGAAATAACCAGTAACAAATTTACTTTTAGACCCTAAACCATTGGCTGAATGTAATGTTAGTTATGTCAAATAATTACAAGAGCTCCCAATTAGATTTGTGTGTGTTGGTAGAAATATAGGAAAACAATACATTTTTGTTGCAGTGAGTAAGAATACCGGTAACTTGAATGGGAATACAATTAAAAGGTTGCTTTTTATTTTAGTATAGCTTGGAGCCTCAGCAGAAGTGATTTCTAAGCATTTTATTTAAAAAAAATAAGATTTATTGTATAGTACAGTAAGTACAGACATGTAATCTAATGAATTTCATTTTAAAGAACTGTATTGCTCATTTAAGTGTCTCCCACAACATCATGGAATATTTACATAAAATTTTTATTAAAACGCCACAAATAATAAAATATATAATACTGGAAAGCTGCAGGGGTTTGTGTTACAAGGGTCTTGCAGGGACTCGTTTCAAAAGTTCATTAAAAGAAAGATGAAAAAAAAAACAGCAATAATTCAAACAGACAGAGTAATGTTGAGCACCAAACAGGATGTACGATAGAGGAAGAAAAAAAGGAAAATTAGCGTAATTGTTTACAAGAGGAAGCCAAATTATATAGATGAAATACAGTTTTTCCCAGAAGCAAAAATGTGATTAGCAGCACATATAGGTTTTCTCATGGATTCTATGTGGGAAAATGATTGCATTAAGCACAAAAGCAGACTTATCCCATTTACGAGGGGAAATCATTTAGATCTATATAGTGGAACAGGAAGAAAATTCATACCTTAGATCTTAATGACTAAACTTTTTATTCATTCTAGTTATTTTATTGAAATCACCGTGATCCCTTTCCCTTCTTGGACCCAATACACCATTTATGAAACTTGGGGGATTGGGGAATACAATTCTTCAAGCCCGTTGCCCTGTTCCAGAATCAAGAGAAATAATTGGTAGGCTTTCAAAAGAAAATGAATGTTTTTCTGCTTCAGAATACAGCTCACCTAATGCCTACTGGCATGCTCCCCATTTTATAAGTCAAAACAGAGACAAGGAACATTGGGACCCATGCAAGCCTTCCTTATGACTGTATATAATATCGATCTTTTAATATATTTCCATTCAGAACTTAAAACTAGTAGTGATGGGTGAATTTATTCGGCAGGCGCGAATTCGCAGTGAATTTGCGCGATTCGCCTGTAGCGAATATTTTTTCGGAAAAACGAACGCCGGCGCCGTTTCGCAAATTTTCCGCTGTTTCGCGAATTTTGCGAATTTTTCAGGCGAAGCGAAACGCCGCAAATTCGCCCATCACTAAACACTAGTTGAGAGCAACATCACTACCAACAAAATAAAAAATGTTTATATTTGGGGGTAGAACAAAATAACATTTAAAGGAGACATGTAGAATAAATAAAAAAAACCCTAATTTTATAGGCAATAATGAAAACTATGTGGTGTTGATTTTACTTTGGGCTAAAAATGTGTATTATCTTTAACAATGTCCCTTTTATTGCAGCAATAGACCTGCTAAAGTGTCTGTCCCTGTTTCAAATGAGACTTGGGCGTGTTCTAATTGTCCCTGAAAGAAAACAGTAGACAGAGGGGAAAACAAAGGAGCAGCTGATGGATGCAAATTGCATGGATGTATGTCATTATACCCTTCAGTGTCTGCTTACTTATGAAATATGCCTCTTTAACAAAAAACTAAAAAAATTAGAACAAAATAAAATATTTGAAGGTGCCAGTTCAATCCTTGGGGTTACTGTTACATGTCTGACACCTGTTTTGATGGCTGAACTCCTAGAGCTTCTAAATTTTGCCCGCAGCTGTCACTGTAGTATATAGCCTTATTATACGGTATCTGTTCTGCCTCCCTGCAGTTTTATTTCATCTCATGAAACCTCACTCATTAAGAGAAAAGATTATCATCCCTTTGGCTAACTTGTTTGATTAAAAGAACAATTCAAGATGATAGCCTCGACCGTAACAAATAAACTTTAAATTAAAAGAAAGTGGACAAATTAAAATAAAGAAGCTTGGGAATTTGTCAACTGTTTTCCTAATTTTAAAATGATTTAATTTACTTCTTTGTTAACAAATATTGGCTCATTTGATCTCATTGTCAAACATGAGAAATAACATGGACAACAAAATTACCTGGACACATATTCATCTTGTGTGTGTGCCTCATGTAAAAAAAGGTGATACATGATAAACCTTGTAAATTGTGTTTTATGAGATAAAATCTAAATTAAACAATAAATAAAAAATGTATTGCTATAACTGGCTGACCTTCTGCAGGCTTCGGAATTCCATACAATGGAATCATCCAGTGTGAAGTTCTTTGGGGATCTCTTCATTTTAAAATTCACTTCTTTTCACAAGACACTATTTCTTGATGAAATAGAGAGTTGAGGAGATAGCTGCACAGCATGTCATCATCACGCTGAGCACAGTCCTAGTTTTGAGCTATAATTAATGTGCATTTAAATGAATGTAATCCTAATTACAGATGGGTAAGAAGGTTCTTTCATAGAGTACAGCAGAAGAAAAATTACAGACCTGTATATTTATCTATAGTTCAAGATATTTCCAGTGTTGGGGAAAACATTGAAAAATAACATTATGAAAAGTTCTAGTAGTGCAGCTGTTAGATGGTCAGGCTTCATTTATATATAAGGTAAAGTCTTTCATCCTTAGTCTAATACTAAGTAAAATTGTTGTTTAATATCTATGCTATATTACATATTGTCACATGAAGTTGGGATGGAATCCCCATCAAAAGGTAGTTTAGGGAATTCCCAGCACTCATCAAATACTTATTATAATGGTTCTCTTTTTAAATAGAGAGAGGCCAATGCAGATAGACTTTACTCAGTTAAGGTTGAGTAACTTCTCTGGCGCCTCATATTTATTATTATTATTATTATTATTACTTTTTTTAGAGGATGATGGAGGAAGTAGGAATTATGGAAGTTCTTCCTTATCACAACAAAAAATGTATTTCAAGAATTTTCTTGACAAACAAGTCTGCAAAATGCTTTTAGTGTGTCTAACATTCTACTATGTTTCATGATCCTTTGCTCTCTGGAAGTCACTTTTTTATTCCAATATGGATGAGTTCTCTCCAGGTACAAGCAGGCATTTTAGCAATGTAGGTGTCAGTATGCTGTTATCTGGTTACATTCCCATAGTTCTATTTATTGGCTGCTGGGAGGCAAAGGGAGAGGGTGATATCACTCCAACTTGCAGTGCAGCAGAAAAGAGTGATTGAAGTTCATCAGAGCACAAGTCACATGACTAAGGGCACCTGGAAAATTGACATGACTAGTCCCATGTCCGATTTTAAAATTAAATATAAAAAAATCTGTTGGCTCTTTTAAAAAACAGATGTATGCTGGAATATGCAGGAGGAGAGCTATTAACTGATGCAACTTGTATAGAATGATAGAATCCCTATTTGTTGAGTAATAATAAAAAAAATGTATCTTATCCAGTGTTGTAACTATCAGGGTGCTGCTACATCTTGGCAGACACCAGTGCTAGGATCAAGGAGAGGAAGAGAGAGGTATAATTGTAGATGTGCATTCAAGGAGAAGAGGGGGCCAATTCAGAGGGTTGGGGGGGCAGTGGTGAAAAACCTGCACCTAGTCCCATTCAACTGGTCTTATCCTCCTATATTTTGAAACGAATCACTTTTATCTTGAAGCAACAATCATTTTCTGATATCTGCATAAATCGTTAGTTGCCACGATTACTAATTTTGGAGGCTGTTTGGAGGATAAGTATGATTTTATCCTCTTCAGAGCAATCAGTATAATGGTTTTGGCTTATCAAAAATAAACATGACACAGGTGCAAATAAACATGGTTGCTAATGCAAAATTATAGATATATATTTGTAATCATTTATACAGCAATAAAGCAACAGTTTTGAATGAAAACAGAATTACATATCTTCCTGCATAACAGTGTCTCATTCACTCATCAACATCTCATCAACAGCAAATTCAAGGCTTAACCTCTACTTAATTAACAAACATAGGGTTGCTGGGATACAAACAAAAAATTCAGGCCCAATGCTGAGTTCACTGTATATAACCATATATGGAACACACTTGATTTAACTATACAACCAGTCTCTGTGAAATAAAGTTGGAGAGTTATTAGACTATGTTAAGGCTTACAAACATGTGGACCTGTGGCTGACCATTATTTACCTATATCTGTTGGCACCACACTGCATTACCATTACTGATGGACGAATAAATTCACTAGACATGGTTTTTGCTGAGAATTATGTGTTTAGCTGCCAGTGAAAAAATTCACAAAAATGAGGGGAAAGTTCGCCGGCAAAAATCTGCAGATTGTCGCACATATAAAAATTGAGCTTTGTCAAAATTATTCAGACACCTATTGAATGTGTACTAATGCATTTGGACAAAATAGTTCTGCGTATAAAAATCGTCGCGCGGCAAAACCATTTACTTCAATGTGTTTCACAAATTTTTCCCCATTCGTGAATTTTTCTGTAAATTCTCAAATTTTTCGGTGAAACACCACAGATTTGCCCATCTCTAATTACCATATTTACTGCAATGGAACTATATTGCAGTACACTTTGAATGAAAGGTAACATGCTGGTAATGAAATGAAAGAATTAGATGTGGAGATAAAAACTACAGACCCTACAGATACCTATGTATTATTATCATTATTATTATTATTAATAATAATAATAATAATAATAATAATACCAGAAAATAAATCTACACTCATGGGCCTTAGTAGGTCATATTTATTGTGAGTCTCCCAATGAAACATTGTCATAATATCTGCAATGAGCTGTGAGTGTGGATTTCATCTTTCCTGGTGATATCTATGTATTTTTGGACTGCACCCAGACATAGATGATCTCATATAGGTGAGTGCCTACAATACTTTAGTCTTTATTATTAACACATAATTTAAATAGCACCAACCTTTCCAAGGCACTGCACAATAGATGGGTGCATACACCAAGATAATACAACCAATAACAAATACAAGAGGAAAGAATACCCTGTTTCTCAGTGTTCACAACTGTCATAGAGTCTTGCACAAAAATTAAATTCCAGGAGGTGGACCTTAGTATTTGATTAGATCAGACGATTGAATTCCATTTGTTCTGGTTGCAATTTTTTCTGTGGGTATAAATCTATAAAAAAAAGTTTTATATTGATGTGGCTTAGAAGTCGACTTTAATGAGCATGTGAAGTTTTGCTCAAAGTAAAGTTTTATAATCACTACTATAGCTTTGGAAACCCATCTTTAGAAAAGACATGGCAGACCTGGAAAAGGTTAGAGAACGGCAAAGAGATTAATTAAAGGAATGGATTAAAGTTTTCCATTAAAGCAGGGAAGCTATGAAGTTCCCTTCCAAGAGTGGTGGTACTACATTTGGGTCATTCATTGAGAAAAAGATTTGTCACATGAAAAATCATGGACGACATTCAATTTGAGATGCAATTCAATTCAGCAAAAAAAAAAAAATCTCAATATTTATTATGTAAAAAGTCTATTGAAGTCTATGGGAAAAACTGGAACTGAATTAGGAAGAAAGTAATAAATTGGGAGAGAACTTTTTCTCACTGAGTTGAATCTGGTGCTTAGCATGCTTTTATTATATTGAAGCATGATTTATGTCCTTTTTGTTGTGCTTTTTTTCAGAAGTTTTCAGATTTATGACATAATCTACAATTTCCCTTTAAATTTCTGAAGCTTTTTCCAAAAAAAAAAAAAAAAAAGATATAGTCAGAACCCCACCACTGGCACAGTTTTAGAGGATTTGTGGAAAGCAGTGGCATACAGTGCCATGAAATAAAAAGGGATAAAGGCCTTAGTATGCGTGTGAATTAAAAAAACTTTTAGTTTAATGTCAAATCCAGGAACACTATTTGCTGGCCCCCCAAGGGACAATATTCATAAAAAATATTTCGGAGACCAAAATTAGAAATCAAAGAAATCAGCAGGATTAAATCACGCCAAACAAAACTATTTCAGTTTTATGTGAGTTGGTAAGCAGGAACCTGAATGGAAGGAATGAGACTGACTTGGTCTATTTGGATTCTGAAGTTACTTAATACAATGTCCTACAGAAATATGACGTGTAACTTGAAGGATATAAAATAATATGGTTAATATGGTCCTTCAATTAATATTACAGGGAGGTATTTTGATTGAAACAGGTGTTTAAAAACACATAGCTTAGTATTCCATTTTAATTCATTCATTCATTACTTTGAAAACCTTTACGAAAAAAAAAGGTGTGATTAAGTTTAAATTGCATAACAAATAGTGGCATTCTGCTCCATCTGTATTTGTCCATGACTCAATCAATGATATTTGAATCTACAACAACCCATTGATGATGGTAATTTGTGCTACTAAACAAAGCAACTGATGTCTGCAATGGGCTATATAATATGCTGACGTCAAATAGACTATAAAAACATGTTTCACAAGTAGTGACAGCAACATAATGCGAATGCTAATTTTCTTACACATTGGTATGTCTTGCTTGTCATGGTTGCACATCTATTGCATATAGCAATCTGATAAAAATACTAAATCCGCGCTATAATAATTATAGCTTTGATATGTTAACTGGGATTCACACAAATAATAATTTGGTATTTTGCATATAGGCTGTTGGCTTCACATTAGCAACCTGTGACTTCCTGTTTGCAGCTTCAGTCAACTGTATTGGGCTTATGTAGAGAGACCCACTAAATAAGCAGTTTATATCTTTCATATAATGGACCAGATTCAATCCAGGCAGAGAAAGGATTATCACGTGAAATGTCATGAACGTGATTCTATTTGAGATACAATTCAATTCAGAAAAACTTAGCTCACAGTTTATCATGTGAAAAACTCTATTGAAGCCAATGGGAAAAAAACTGGAACTGATTTTGGATAAAAATATTTTCTCCTCAAATTGAATCTCGTCCATGAGATAACTTTTTCTCACTGAATTGAATCAATGGGCCAAATCAACACTGTAAATATTAGACACATTGGGCCAGATTCAATTCAGTGAGGCTGGTTTATCATGTGAAAAGTCCTCAAATTGAGATGCAATTCAATTCAGAAAATGTATCTCCAGGCCCAGATTTATGGAAAGGCCACCTAGGCCCAGGCCTAGGGCGGCAGGATTTTAGTGGGGCGGCATGCTGCCCAACCACACCCACATTGTTCAAAAACACTGGGAATGCACCGGAGAATCACTTTTTAAGTTTCCCATACGCCAATCCCCATTGCTCTGGTCCAGATGTTGAAAATTTGCACGAATAAAGGGGAGGGGACAGGAGCGACGAATGGCAGTGGGCCTAGGGGCGCCCACTATGTAAATCCGGCCCTGTGTATCTCACTGTTTATTACACGAAAACTCTAGTAAAGTCTTATTTTTTTCTTGTAGTGCTACTGTCTGGATACCAGCATTCAAGACAGAAAACCCAATTTCAAGGATGGTTGTGGCAACAGTGAGACTGTGAGCTGGATACAGCCCCTCCTTCAGGTTTTTTAGCTAATGTTTTCACTCTATGGAATAGTTCTGTTTTACAGTAATCCCATAGCTTCATATAATGCACAGGCATGTTCCAAGAGAATTATTATGCTTTTTTCTAATTTAGAGTTACAATGTTACATCCCATGTTTGCTGGCCATATTCCTACTGGCTAGTACCAAAGTAGAAGTGAAGGCAAGGTGGAATAACTAGAAAAATGCAGTAAAGAGCACAGTGCATGTCATATTAAATATATACCAAACTTTATACATTGGGCCAGATTCAATTCAGTGAGAAAAATATTTATCACATGAAAACTCATGAATGAGATTGAGTTTGGGATGCAATTCAATTCAGAACTAATTATCTCACTGTTTATGATGTGAAAATTCTATTGAATCTCATCCACAAATTTTCACGTGATAAACCATGCGATAACTTTTTCCATAGCAATCATTCAACAATTCACTTGGTTGGATAATTAAAATTAAAAAAGTAATAATTTGGCTGGTTGCTAAAAATGACTGTAAATTAGCAGCTGTATTTGTAAACCAATGTGATTGTTTGGTAATTATTAAATAAATTAATATTGAAATATGAAACAAGGAAATAATTGGCATATTATAAATATACACTCATAAAAAACAAATTAAGAGCTTACCTCCAAAGTATATAACAAGGTTATGTGATACATGTAAAATATATAAAGTGATGTGGCTTGAGGGCAAGTGATTTCTGGCTTAAAGGCAAGATTTAGTTGCATAAAAAACCATGTGTTCTGCTTGTTGGGAGAGCTCTGTTTCCGGATCAAGATGACGGCACTGATGGTTGCGAAATCTCAAAGTAAAAGGAATGTCAAGTCACAGATTTAGGGGGTTATTTATCAAGCTCTGAATATCCTAACCTCAAATAATTTGTCATTTTCAGAGCAAAAAAAAAACCTACAAATTTCTCGAGATTTATTAAAGTCTGATGGTCTAAAAATTCCGAATCCGAAACCCCGGCATCTAAAAGCTCTCGAGGTCCTGTATAAGTTAATGGGGAAGGTCCCAGTGTCTGTGCTGATGTCCGTACCGATGTCCGATGATTTTGGGGTTTCAGCACGAAAAACTTTTATCTTCATAAATAAGGTCCATTTGGGAATTGGAGTTGCCCTTGGTTGGATATTAGAAATACTGAGATAAATTCAGACCTTGATAAATAGCCACCTGAATGTCTGAAAATAGGTTGCACTCTGCTGACCCTCCGTTTGTTTGTGACCATGTACAATTGCTGCCTGCCTTTGAACCTTTGCCTGAATACGACTAAGATCCATCTTAATCCCTTGGCTACCATGTACTGGACTGTACTGCTTCCTACTTGGTCCAGACTTCTCCGCTAGTTGAACTATTAGGCCCTGATACTGCCATATAGAAACCCCTGTAGGCTGCCAGTCCACATTGAGGCTACTAATAGCCAATCACAGCCCGTGTTGGCACCCCCAGGTGCATGGTTGTATTGCTCACCAACTTTTTTACAATTGAATGTGTCTCACGGTTAAAAAAAGGTTTGGGGACCCCTGCCCATATAAATTCTATATATTTATAAGGAGTCAATGGGAAGACAAATTTACTTTGCAGTTGCCTTGTTAGAGAAGCCCTTATGCTACAACTGTTCATAGAAGAAAATAGATAGATGATAGATAGATGGATATATAGATAGATAGATTAAAGGTAGATAGATGATAGATAGATAGATAGATAGATAGATAGATAGATAGATAGATAGATAGATAGATAGATAGATAGATAGATAGATAGATTGATTATAGGTAGATAGATAGATGATAGATTGATAGATAGATGGATAGATATATAGATGATAGATAAGATAGACAGATAGATAGATGATAGACAGACAGACAGACAGACAGATAGATAGATAGATAGATGATAGATGATGGATGGATAGATAGCTAGATAGATAGATGGATAGATATATAGATGATAGATAAGATAGGATGGGGGCGTGGCTAGCGCTGCAAGGGCATGGTCGCATAAGGGTGAGCTCCACTCAGATATAGCCCACTGACCGAGACAATAACCCAAGGACATGGGTAAATCACAAGGCACCCGACCGACTAAAGAAACCAACAAGACCCCGAAGCAGTCGGGGCAACAAAAAGACATTCCAACACTTTTCTGCAAGAAAAACAGAGACACGCTACAATCCAAGATGGCGCCCGCTAGGCCCGGAGAGAGGGAGACCAGGGAGGCCGCGGATTACCAAGTGCAAGATTCGTCTGACGCAGAAAGTGACACGGACAGTACAATGGACATGCAAGCTTACCTAAGACAATTGCCGTCCAAGAAAGACATTAAAGCAATGCTACACTCGATGACGGAGGAGATTAGAACGGATCTCCAAGGCATCCGACACGAGCTGGAAAGCATGGGCGCCAGAACCGACACACTGGAAAGAAACCAAACGAAAATAGTGAGTAATCAAAAACAACTTAACACTGTAATATCTAAACAAGAAAGAGAGATAGCAGAACTAAACAGACATATTGAAGACTTACAAAACAGAAGTCGCAGGAATAATATTAGAGTGCGGGGGGTTCCTGAATCAATAACAAAAGAGGAGATAGTGCCTACCCTCCTGCAAATCTTTAATGGCGTACTAGAAAGAGATCCCACCACTGCGATCCCTATTGACAGGGCGCACAGGGTGTTTAAGCCACGGAATGTACCTCCAGAGGCACCGAGAGACATTTTGTGCTGCATAAATGATTTCCCCCTGAAAGAGGAGATTATAGTTAAAGCCAGGATGAAGAAAAAACTTACATTTGGGGACAGCAACATAATCCTCCTACAAGACCTCTCACTAACTACACTGATAAAAAGAAAGCAACTAAAACCTCTAACAGACCAACTGAAACAAAAAGGAATACAATTCAGGTGGGGTTTCCCCTTCAGCCTGACAGCTAGCAAAGAAGGAAAACAAGCTACCATTCGCCACCCAGAGGATACTAAAGAGATGCTGGACAAGTTTCAACTAGAAGAAATACACATACCAGGATGGCATGTAGCAGAGACTACCCAAATAGGGAATACCCAAGAGATGGACGACGTGTGGCAAGATGTTCCACAGATACAAAGAACACCAAAGACAGCACGCAGCAGAGCAGCCAAAAACTACACACCAAACAAAAGAACCCCAAACAAGGACTGGGCGGACACCTGAATACACGACTTCACAAGCAAACCAACCTGCCATTTCAAGAACTTTAAGTATCTTTTACTATATGATTACACGATGTTAATATGTTGTTATTGAATACGCATATATATATATTACAAGGTTTGAATACTGCATGTTTACTATATGGTTACGTTAAACATGTCCTTCGAAGAACATATAAAATACAGGAAAGGTCAGTGGGATATCCCACATGTTAGCAGATTTAATCTTCTGAGCCCAAAAACCACTACCCCCCCCCCACAGTGGTCGACCGCAGTATAGCAGTGCGGTGAAGCAGATCCGACCCACTAGAAACAGACATAGACATTGTTCTTACAATCGAATATGAGTTATTCCCCAGTTATTACAAAGTTGGAGTTAATTTACGATACACAGTTACCTTACCTAACCCCACTACAAGGAAGCAGGATGAGAATATATCGCAATATAACAAACTGTAAATATGGGACGTAATACGATATTAACACTATGGTCCCAAAATGTTAATGGGATCAACATACCAAAAAAGAGAGCACAAATCCTAAATAACTGCCATAGACAAGGGGCTAAAATCATCTATTTACAGGAGACTCACATCAAGAGAAACCATGAGACAATATTACAAAATAGATGGTATAAGCAGGTTTTCCAGAGCACTAATCCGGACAAGAAGGTAAAAGGTACAGCAATATTAATTCACAAGGATATACCATTCTCACTAGTAGACTCCAAAGCAGACCCTGACGGTCACTATGTTATGGTGAAGGCAAAATTATTCAATATACTATGCACCCTATGCTCGATGTATGTACCAAACAATGACCAAACAAAATATGTGAAAGAAATAACATCTCATCTGACAGAGTTTGCAGAGGGTATCATCCTATTAGGAGGAGACTTAAACACCACCCTTAACCCACTAATAGATTGTTCCACGCAAAAATCGTCAATCACCTATAGAGCAATAAAGAAAATGAAAACATATCTCAACCAACTTACAATGGTAGATATATGGAGAACGAGAAACCCGAAAAGACAAGATTATACATTTTTCTCCTATCCAAGGAACTGTTACTCGAGAATCGATAACTTTTTTATAAATCAGAAATGGCTTCATCTGATTAAGGATATACAGATAGGTCCAATAATTCTCTCAGACCATGCCCCATATATCACTAAGATTGTCCTCCCGGACACCATGAAAGAATCGTTTATATGGAAATTTAATGAAAGAGTGTTGATTAATAAACAAAACAGAGATACCATTTCCGATTTCATAAACGATACAATACAATACAATGACTTACCTGGGACGGACCCATCGACTCTTTGGGAAACGGTAAAAGTAGTCACTAGGGGCAACTTAATTGCACTGAGTTCTAAATTGAAAAAAGAACATGAAAAAAAAATAAAAACATTAATACAAGACATACAAACCCTAGAAAACAGCCATAAAGAATCATTATCCAGAAAAATACAAGGAGAATTAGAGAATAAAAGAGTTCTACTGAAACAATTATTAGATAGGTTTTCGGAACAAGCATATTTGAGATGTAAGAGAGAGTATTATGAAATGGGAAACAAACCAAGCAAATTACTGACAAAAATAATAAAAGCCCAAAAAAACAAAACTTTTATATCACAAATGAAAGACGCTAGACAAAACATATACCATACTTACCCAGGGATTGCAAAATGTTTCCAGGAATTTTATAGTTCACTGTACAATCTAAATCCAGGACCGCAAAATCAGAGCAAACTAGAAAAAATAGAGAAGTATTTAAGAAAGTCACAGATACCGAAGATACCTCTGGAGGTACAAAAACGACTAGAAGACCCCTTCTCAGTAGAAGAACTACTAAAAGTAATCAAGGATGCAACACCAAACAAAAGCCCGGGACCTGATGGATACAGCGCAGGTTTCTTTAAAGAATTTAAACAACTTATAGTAACACCACTGCTAAAGCATTTCCATAACGGATCAGAAACACTTCCATAAACAAGCCCAAGAGGCACAGATTACAGTTTTGCACAAACCGAACAAAGATCCATCAATATGCGGCAGTTACAGACCTATCTCACTAATAAATCTGGACCAGAAATTATATGCAAAAATGATCGCCAACAGATTACAATCCATCATTCCGAGATTAATCCACCCAGAACAAACAGGCTTTGTGAAAGGAAGAGAAGGAAAAGACAACTCAACTAAACTTATCAACCTGATGCAATACTCTATACGCAAACAAATCCCTTTACTAATGATAACAACAGATGCGGAAAAAGCTTTTGATCGAGTAGACTGGTCGTTCCTAAAATTATCTTTACAAGCTTTTGGTTTCGGCCCCCAGCTAATATCAAAAATTATGGCACTATATCACTCCCCTCATGCCAGAATAAAGGTCAACGGCATACTGTCACCTCCCTTTGAGATAACCAATGGAACGAGGCAGGGGTGCCCTCTGTCTCCTATACTGTTCATCTTAAAGGGATACTGTCGTGGAAAAAAATGTTTTTTACAAAATGTATCAGTTAATAGTGCTACTACAGCAGAATCCTGCATTGAAATCCGTTTTTCAAAACAGGAAATGGATTTTTTTATATCTAATTTTAAAATTTGCTATGGGGCTAGACATTTTGACATTTCCCAGCTGCCCTCAGGTCATGTGACTTGTGCTCTGATAAACTTCAGTCACACTTTACTGCTGCACTGCAAGTTGGAGTGATGTCATTACCCCTCCCTCCTACAAGCTGCTGTAATGTAAATAGAGCCTTGTCTGCTGAGCCTGTCAATTGAACAATAGGCAGGTATCAAGATAAGCTTCTACTGACACCACTTCAGAAGGACTGAAATAAGATCCTGTGATCACTGCCCCCACTTACGTTTCAAAAATAAATATATATACACACACATATACATATATATATATATATATATATATATATATATATATATACTGTGTGTATATATATATATATATATATATACTGTGTGTTATATATATATATATATATATATATATATATACTGTGTGTATATGTATATATATATATATATATATATATATATATACTGTGTATATGTATATATATATATATATATATATATATACTGTGTGTATATGTATATATATATATATATATACTGTGTGTATATGTGTGTGTATATATATATATATATATATATATATATATATATATATATATACACACACACACACACACACACACACACACACAATTCATTTTGGGCACTGGAAAAAATATTTTATATAGATAGTTTATTTAAATTTGTTTAAACAAAAATGAGACACAGGAGAAACACAGTAGTACACTCCCAGGACTGATGACAGGGAATAGAAAAAAGGATAAAATAAGGACATACTTGAAAACCAGGAAAACTTAGGAGGAAGTCTAGGAAGGGTTAAAATAGCTCAGAAGAAAGGAGACAGTAAGTAGTTAATGAAAAAAGAAGTATTGCAGGCAGGAAAGGAGCAAGGTCTGTGTGAGGTGGATAGCAGAGGGAACTCACAGCTCCTTTACCACCAGTAAAACAAACTAGGAAGGCAGCAAGGAGAGAAAGTTCCCCCCTCCAAAGGAAAGCAGAGAACAAACTTACAGAACTGCAGGATCTTTGATAGTGTCTGTGGGAGGAGGGGCTGCTTGAGCAGCTGTAGAGCAGGACGTAGGAAAGTGAAAGTAATTGCTTCCCTGCAAACATGTGACCTCTCTCCTCCAAACATAACACAGGGGCAGAGAGGGGAGGGGGCGTGTTCAGCTAGATTCTCATGTTGTGATGCGACTTGGCTTTTCATTACAGAGTGGCTGCCTCCAAGCACACAGGTAATGCTGTGCCTGCTGTTAGAGCAGCACAGGATGAATGTGTAATGAGCAAAAATGGAAGCCCCCATGACAAAATACAAACTAAAATAACTTATGCATGGATTTGTGGATTAACATTTTATTTGCCAGACAGTGTTAATATGTGTGTTTTTTATAAAAATGCAAAAAAAAAAAAAAGTTTAAAATGACGACAGATTCCCTTTAACGATGGAGACCTTAATATCATCTATTAGACACAATAAGGAAATAGCAGGCATCAAACTAGGTACACAAGAACATAAAGCAGCGGCCTTTGCTGATGATTTACTGTTAACGATTACTAACCCAGAAACCACCCTCCCAGAAGTGGTAACAGAATTCAATAATTTCAGTGAAGTCTCAAACTTCAAAATAAACTTCTCCAAGTCGGAAATATTAAATGTCAACATACCAGAAAAGCAAGCTAAACAACTGGAAACAGCCTTTCCATTCAAATGGAACACCAGAACAATAACATACCTAGGAATTCAGCTACCCTCCCACCCAGATAAATTATATGAAGAAAATCACATTCCGTTAGTAAAAGAAATACAAACCCTACTACAAGAATGGTCCCAAAAAACCATATCTTGGTTCGGCAGACTTAATATATTAAAAACAATGATAATGCCTAAAATACTGTATTTGTTCCAGATGATACCCATCAAATTACCACAACGATTCTTCAAAATGATGAACTCAATATTCACAAAATTTCTCTGGAAAAATGGGAAACCTAGAATAAAACAAGCATATCTAATTAAAACAAAGCCAGATGGAGGAATAACCTTACCTAGCCCGATACATTATTATTATGCAGTCCATCTTCATAGAATGTGGCTATGGAAACAAGAACAACATTTTAAACTATGGAAAGAGGTGGAACAATACGAGTCCCAAATTCTCCTGAGAAACGCCATTCATGTACAATATGACGACATCCCAAAACCATTAAAACTACACCCCACAATAGGGGCAACATTGGAAGTGTGGAACCAACTGCAAAAGAATTATAAAGCAGCACCATTCCCTTCTCCAGATCTGGAATTGTTAGATAACCCAGGCTTCCCCCCCAGTTGCGAGAAAGGACAGTTAGATAGGTGGGCAAGATGGAAAGACAAACCTACGAAACTTAGAGATTTCATTAAAAGAAAGAAACTACTTTCCTTGAGCAAAGTTCACTCGAGATGGGGAACCCACCCAAGAGACTTTTGGAACTACATCCAGATATCTAAATACGTAAAATCGGTCGGTATAGAGAAAATAACGAGACCCCAGACAGATCTAGAAAAAATGCTAAACCAAAATACAATAGTACACCCCATTGCAAAATTCTACAAACTTCTGATAGAGAACAAAAGTGATGATGATGAGATGGGGTTTAAGACCAAATGGGAAAAAGAACTCAAGATAAAATTACACAATAAAGTTTGGAAAAACATTATGACACTTGCCCATAAAGGGTCTAGATCAATCAGAAACCAAGAAGCAAACTACAAGCTGATAAGCAGATGGTACAGAACACCGAGTGAACTTCATAAAATTTACGATACGACATCAGAGAAATGCTGGAGATGTGAGACCCAGACTGGAACACATAGCCATATCTGGTACGCATGCGAAAAACTAACTCAATACTGGAAAGATATATTTAAAGTAATTAACAAATTAAGACCTCAAATGTTCCCCAATTGCATAGAAACTGTAATCCTAAACTTAAACCAATTTACAGGAGAAGTTATACAAGACAAGCTGATCCTACACTTATTACAAGCTGCCAGAATAGTTATCCCAAAATATTGGAAGGCCACAAAATCACCGCAGAGAATCGACTGGATAAGAGAAGTGGAAAACACAAAGACAATGGAGGAAATGACATCTATAAAGAATGGTACTATGAAAAAGTTCGAAAAAACATGGAAAGACTGGAATATACTACAAAAAGCAGATTAGAGATAATCAAATTGTACCAAACTGTACAAAGATTACAAACAGTTCCATGCAGTGGGAATTCAAATGAATTCAAATAAATACAAATACAGACGTAATAAAGAATGAAGATATAGCTAATGTTACTACCTGCTTCCAACTTTTACCCCCCCTCATATTTTCCCTTCCCCTATTACAACATCCCCCCCTCCCCCCCCCCCTCTTTATTAATCAGCAGTAGCATAGAGACTAGTGGAACAGCAATGAAAATGTATGTGATGATAGGATGATATGATAAGCACTGGCAAGATTGAATACCATGTTTTTATATAAAGTATACAACGGCATACTATGCTACTATGGTTACTGCTTACTACTACTATTATGCTTCTCATATGCTTATTACCCCCCCTCCCCATTTTCTTCTGTACCCTTGAAAATTGAAAAAATAAAGACTTACAAAAAAAAAAAAAAAAAAAGATAGACAGATAGATAGATAGTTTGGAACCACTGCCTTAAACAGTATTGCACCGGGCTGCTGCATCGGGGCCCTCTGCCAACCCCAGGGGCCGAAATCCTCTGCCCACTAGGATTTTTCCCAGTGTTCCGCAGGCCCAGTCTGACCCTGGCCTAATTTTTTTTGCATATTCTATTTCTATTTCATAGAGCAGAGATCAGTGTAGCTGTTAATACTCTTCTCCACAACTACCATTTAGTTGTCTAATTATTTCTATCATATCTGTATATGTATCTGTTTATCTGTCTATGTTTTCTAATTAGTGTCTCTCCATCTGTCTGTCTATTCATTTGCTATAAAGCATTACAACATAAGCTTGCATGTAAAACCTTCTTGTTCTAAGTGTCTTAGTGTCGTTGAATATGATAAAATTGTTTTGTTCTCCCAAACAGTTCATGGGTTTAATACCAGGTGTAACTTGTAACTAATTGCACTATTAAAATAATGATTTTCCTGTTTGGTTTCTGAATCGTTACTTATGCATCAAAGGAACAAACATTGTGTAACAGGTCTGAGGAAATGCTAAACAAGATTTATAGCGTGGATATTGCTTCCAATTGCTGTTTAAACACATTCATTTTTTTGTTTGATACTCAACTGAAAGCCTGAGGCTTATCTATATCTGCCAAGATGGCAGAGTCCCAAAAGTGATTACCCTAGCAGTTTTCTGGAGGAGTAGTCTGCACGGAAGATTTAGCACTGCATTTTAATAGCATCATACACTATAAATGTGTCTGGAAAAGAAACGGAACAGACATGTCACTTAATACCCTAAAATGATCTAAGCCTTCCCAAGAGGCCATCCCAGTGTGGAGGAATGTCCTGAGCAGTGTATAATTCTGAAATCTCTGTTACAAAATTAGAAACAATGATTGGTGACGCTCAGTCTGGGAAATGCACATCCTCCTCTGTTCACATTACACCATGTATTTTTATGGTTATCTCTGTGGGAGGAGGAGCAAATCAATTGTAACACAATATATTGTCTGCTGTTTTCCATCGCCTACAAAAAGCCAAGATACTAATTACCAAAATGAGCTTTGAACACAGTTGTTCTCAAAAAATGTGCCTCTTGTTCCCTTTCATGGAATGTTAGTTATGATAAAGCCACGGGAACAGAGATAGCCAGGAGGGCTGTTTGGATCCAGTACTGGCTCTTCATTAAATTGTTGCCAAGTAAAATATGCATTAATGAGGTGAAAAGAATATTATTTCACCCCAATGATTTTGTACAAAATCCTTCACAAGTGTTTTTCATTTCTTACAAAATATTGTGTCAGTACTTGTTGTTTAGGAGTTCAGTAACATTCCAGCTTAAATAGATATTTTTTTTTAGTTTTTGATGGTTTTTCATGGCCAAACTAGACATTTAAATCATTCATATTGTAGCTGTACAATATTCTAAGGGGCATATTTATCAAGGGTCGAATTTCGAATTTGAAAAACTGCGAAATTCAAATTAAAAAAGACCAACCGAAAGTAAGTCATAGTTTTTTTTTTTTGGTCAAATAGGTCAGTTTTCGATCGATAAGGAATAGGTCCGTATTCGGCCAATTTCAAATCATACGAGTAATAGTGAATTCAATTGAATTAGATTTGAAGCATTTACCAAAAAAACATTGATTTTTCAAAGTCCAACAATTGACTCCAAGTAGGTTCTAGGAGGTACCCCGTAGGCTTAAACAGCAATTCGGCAGGTTTTAGATGGCGAATGGTTGAAGTCGAATTTTTAAAGACACAGTACATGATAAATTTCAAAATTCGTATTTTCTCATTTTTTTCAAATCTAATTTAGACTATTCCCTAGTCGAAGTACACAAAAATTAGTTCAAAATTTGAATTTCTTGAACCTCAACCTTTGATAAATTTGCCCCTTGTGCTCCTAAACAAAAATAGGAGCAATAATGTATGTATAGAGATAATTTGCCACAAGCGACACAATTGAACTTTTGATGGCTCACTGGACATCCCTTTGGTCTAAACTTTTTACTGTTTTTATGTATAGAACTACTGTTGTACATTGGTTTTTTGCTAGTATTATGTTGGTGTTTTGCACTTAGAAATCTTGTGTTTCATATTTTCAGTTATAAAAAGAGATTAGAGCCACATACACTCCGTATTAAAAAGATGTTCTACCTGTTTAATATAGCCACATAATATCAACCCTGTGTTGATATTATATAGTATTTCGGGTGGATAAACGTTACTTCATCAGATGAGTATCTAGGGGACATCAGCACCACCACTCATCATCGTATTTAGTGTGCGGGAACCAATCAACACTGTTCCGAAGTTTTAGTACACATTTACCATTGACTAATTTTAAAGCCAGGATATATTATCTTTGAGCCCAAGTCACCTTTACCATCAATAGGTTACTGTCCTAATAATATGCATTAAAGGAGAAGGAAAGCTACCAAAGCAGTTTATTACCAATAGATTAGCCACAATAGTGCAAGCTATAACAAAATATTTATTCTGCATTAAACAGCTTTAGAAACTCTGTTTGTTTAGGATAGCAGCTGCCATGTTAGCTTAGTGTGACATCACTTCCTGCCAGAGTCTCTCCTTGCTCACTCATAGCTCTGGGTTCAGATTACAGCAGAAAGGGGAGGAGGGAGGAAGAGGGAGAGAGGAGCAAACTGAGCATGCTCAAGCCCTGGAGGTGTAAGCAGGAAGTCTGATACAGAAGCCCATGTGTACACAATAGAAGAAGAGAAAAGCTGTGTTTCTTTTGACAGAGGACTCAGAGCTGCATTACTTTGAAGGGTTACTGGTATATTTATATAGACCTTTCTGGTAAAGCTTACTTAGTTTTAACCTTTCCTTCTCCTTTAAAATCATATATAAACATTCAAAAGCCAAGGTGGGTCAGAAGAAACCGTCTCATACACTGAGCTACACAATTGGGACTGGGAGTCACAATTGGCAGTGTATCAAAGGTATATCATTGGCAATATCAATTTGTAACCATCATTCCAACCAGGGAGACCTCTTGAAATTTTTCAGGGTTCCTGGACACCAAGTGGGAAAGTGGGATACACAGATCTTAAGAAAAACTCAACGCATATATATTTAACACTGAAACTATAACACCCAAAAGTCAAGAAAATTAAAATAAGAAAAACTTTTTAAGTCCAGTGATAAAACTAAAATCACATATTTCAAGTTGTGTATTGTTAAGTTAAAAAGCAATTAAACCCAGAGGAGAAATGCGTTACTAAAACTGCTGATTTGGTCTTGAAAAATCCACTAGTTTGGTCCACTTGTATTACCAAATGTAGTCAAAGAGCTTTTTCTCTAGGACCAGCGCTGCAATCACTACTTGACTTAAATGTAAAGTGCAATTAAACCTTTAAGCACCAGAGGGACTGGCAATATGTTAAAAGAGACATAAAACGTAATGAGTAAAATGTAAAATCAGTCATCCTTGACTATTTCATTTTAAAATATGATGATTACGGCAAAGTTTAATGGGTCTCTCAACTACAGTATGTATTCATTTTTTAAACATTTAGCTCTATGGAGTCATAATAGTGGGTTTTAAACGATGCGCTTTAAGTGGATTTACACCATTGATTTTATTTTACTAAGGCATTTTTGGCTTACGTATGCCTAATCGCTTATAATTACTCTGAACTTTTAGTCGGAAAATTTGATCTGTTCAGCATCCCGGAACTTTTGAGTCCATCTGCACCTGTGGCTACACAGGATGGTTGACTTGTGGAAATTCTGACTTGATAATCATGCCATTTATGCATTTTATGCCTTGAGAAACAAATGCACAGTGGTTTTAACAATAGCTAAAAATGATCTCAGATGTTCTTTTAGATGGAATCAGCCATAGCTTATTTGATATTTCAAAACAACATATATGGTAGGTCTGTACTTTTGGTTTTTATGTCAAGGTAAAATGAGTTAATATTTTTATTACGTTTATTTTGTTTTTTTGTGCTGTGCAATACTAAATAACTGATAACAGAATTTCAGTTCTGTCCTTGAAATGTCCTGCTTTGTATAAGTAAAATAGATCGTGGTCACTCTTGCCTTTTGCCATAGATTAGAGCAGTCATCCTCAACCAATGGCTTGTGAGCAACATGTAACTCACAACCCTTTGGATGGTGCTCCCAGTGGGGAGTTCCATGAATTTGGCTTAGTGTAATATTTTAGCAGCAAGATCTTCAGTTTTTGGATGGTCGAACTTTAGACTAGTCAATAGAATATTAATGAGACTAATGACCTCCATAGGTATTGCATCATCCCACACATAAAAAAAATGATTCTGTGCTTTTAAAGTTCTCTGATCTATCAAATAGTCAGTCCTTCAAGCTGATCAGCTAGACAGGGCAATCTTATAACATAGCAATTCTCTGCCTAAAAAGCAGCAGGAGTAATATGTCTTTTATACATAACATAGTGCCTTTAATTACATAACCCGACGTACAAATGAAAAAATCAGTATAACAAAGTATTAAAAACATCCAGAGAAATGGAGCTTATGTGCTTACTCAAAAAAAGCTGTTTACTAGCAAAACATTAGCAATGGAGAGATAAATCATGTACAAGCTTATATGCAGTTAGGTCCATAAATATTTGGACAGGGACTGCAAAAAGATGTCAGGAACTAAAGCCTTTTATTAACACAATCACTTCATTTCAGGGGCTCAAAAGTAATTGGACAAATTAAAACACTGAAAATAAAATGTTAATTTCTAATATTTGGTTGAAACCCCTTTGCTGGCAATGACAGCCTGAAGTCTTGAACTCATGGACATCACCAGACTCTGGGTTTCCTCCTTTTTAATGCTCTGCCAGGCCTTTACTGCAGCGGCTTTCAGTTGCTGTTTGTTTGTGGGTCTTTCTGTCCGAAGTTTAGTCTTCAACAAGTGAAATGCAGCTCAATTGGGTTCAGATCAGGTGACTGACCATTCAAGAATATTCCACTTACTCCTGGATTTCTTTGGCTATATGTTTTGGGTCATTGTCCATCTGTATTGTGAAACGCCTCCCAATCACTTTGCCTGCATTTAGCTGGATTTGAGCAGACAGTGTCTCTGAACACCTCAGAATTCATTCGGCTGCTTCTGTCCTGTGTCAGATCATGGATAAACACTAGTGTCCCAGTACCACTGGCAGCCATGCACGCCCAAGCCATCACACTGCCTCCCAAATGTTTTATAGAGATGTGGTATGCTTTGGATCATGAGCTGTTCCATGCCATCTCTATACTTTTTTCTTGCCATCATTCTGGTAGAGGTTGATCTTGTATTCATCTGTCCAAAGAATGCTTTAACATTCACTCAGTAAGGGGTGTGTTTTGTGACTCCACCCCCACTTAGACTGTAATTGTTGTGTTCTTGATGTAATTCACTAGGCTTGATAAAGGGCCCAGGGGGGTCTGAAACATTGCCTTCTGTGCATGTGTCTATTTACTGAATAAACACATTCTGCACTTCTGCAACTCTAATTGGTGCCAGGGGTGTATCTATGTCTGCAGGGGAGTATAGGGGCCCCATGAGGCTCAAATTCATATACAATTTCGATACATTTTGGTATCTGGATATGTTTTGGGCCCTAAAATTAATTTGGTGTGGGGCCCAGTAACATCTCGTTATGCCACTGATTGGTGTGCTACTGGATTTTTTGCAATAATTAGTGAGCTGAGTTATGTAATCAGTTAGACTAGGTGCTCAGTGATGTAATATGTTTTACTCACTGAAACGGAATCTCCATGACCTGTAAAAAAATACCTTTGACCTCATGCCTTTATATGGGGATATAATGCCTCTGTGTCTTAATATTCTTATATTCTACAATAAGGGGAAGTACATTATTATCTAATGGTAAAATGTCGGTTTTGAGATAAATGGGTTCCATACTGTAGTATAGCACACCATCTCATGCACAATTGTTCCATATCCTTAGATATGATTGAAAAATAGTTTTCTGGAGGATCCTAAGGGAAAAAACATTGAGTAAAACCTCCAGGCACATATCAACATGTCCACACCTTGACAGAATGTAAGGAGTATTATATTGTACAGTGCTCTTCAGAAAGTATTGGAGCTGTTTTCCCCTCTTACTTTATTCATTTGGGCTGTAACTTATTGTCTCTGACACAGTAGAAGAGGTAAGCAGCACAAAGGAAACATTTTTCCTTTAAAACAGTACAGTATGTTTATCAGATGCTGTTTATGTAACCTTTTGAATCCTGATGAAGGCATGCTTATACTTTTATATAATAAAATATCATGGATGCAAATCTCTACTGACTTCTCTTCTTGGAAGTGCTCCCTTTTAGATTTTTAAAACCACACTGATACATTTCTAGCTAAATTTAAATACTTATACAATAGTTAATCCAAACAAGAAATTACCCATTGGATGTCAAATAATGTAACCAGCAACTACTATTTATACCTCTTGGCTCCCCCCATAGTTCTGCAGCCAAGCATTCGCAAAAAGTGGTTAAGTGATGTCAAGATCAAGTCCATCTTGGAAAAACAGGGTACAAAGAACATGTTGTACCATATTGGGCAGAATGGAGAAATAAATGAATTATTCGATAAGAGACAGATGAAGCTGCAGTCTGTATACCACTTTAATATATATATATATATATATATATATATATATATATATATATATATATATATATATATATATATATATATATATATATATATATATACAGAGCGATAATGGGACGCACATCCATTCTGGGATATATATATATATATATATATATATATATATATATATATATATATATACAAATACAAGAGTCCTCTGCACTCAACCCATTATCAATATATTTAAGACAGAGACATTTTGTGCATACTGCTACTAAAAAATTCCTTACCTTTTAAACAAAACAGGCATTGTTTGTCCATATATTGCAATATATTTAAGCTGGCCAACTACGTCAAAGTCATTCCATATCTGGCCAGTCCTACGCTCAATTTTCATCTGATTCATTAAGAATTCTATTGCTTAATTATACATTTTACAAAGGGACTAAGTTTTACCTGCAACTTACTAGCTGCTTTCAAAGTAAAACTCCCAAACTTGGCTGCCCTTTTATTAGACACCAGTGGGATCACCTGACTGTAGCTGGGAAGGGTGGGAGCTACAACAAGGAGCTGGTCACTGCTCCTATATAACTATAACAAACAAGGGAAAGTTGTGCTCACCACTATTTTTAAAATCATTAGGCGGGGGTGCAATGAGGGTGTGACCACAAAATACATATAGACACATAAAAGAGTCCTCTGCACTCAACCCATTATCAATATATTTAAGACAGAGACATTTTGTGCATACTGCTACTGAAAAATGCCTTACCATTTAAACAACACAGGGATTGTTTGTTCATATATTGCAATATATTTAAGCTGGCCAACTACGTCAAAGTCATCCCATATCTGGCCAGTCCTATGCTCAATTTCCATCTGATTCATCAAGAATTCTATTACTTCATTATACATTTTACAAAGGGACTACATTTTACCTGCAACGTACTAGCTGCTTTCAAAGTAAACCTCCCAAACTTGGCTGCCCTTTTATTAGACACCAGTGGGATCACCTGACTGTAGCTGGGAAGGGTGGGGGTTACAACATGGACCAGCTCCTTTTACTGTCAGTCAGGTGTCCATAGCTTTATGTAGTACACTGGAGGCCAACAAATTGAGTTCTACTTAAAATTGTATTTCAATTTGTTTTATAGTTTTAATGCAATGTTTGGATGTATGGATGTTGCATGCTACTGTTTGTATGCTGACACTGTGATACTGCTAGGGGCAGGCATATGTACTGCAGTCACTGCACCCAAGATCTTTATGTACTGGTTTATATGAGAAGACAATTTGTAGAACTTTTTCTTTTGATATTAGTTTATTATTTGGAGTATACCACATGTTTTTAGCTTTACCATGTTACCCTTGCACAATTGGAAAACAAATTGTTTACAAAACACTGCCTTTTTACACAGACTAATTAAATCTTGCCCTTTATTACAATTTTCCACATTTTTGTGGAAACTCTGGTATTGGCAGTGACATCCATACATTATTCTGCTGCTTGCATACATTCTGCCATTAATTCATCCTGTTTCATTTAAATATCTGTTATTAGAAATGTCTACCTTACGGTATTAGGTTGAAAGCAAGCAGGGCATTTTATGTGCCAAGATATTTAAGCTGGTGTAGAAGATTTCAAAATGGGTCAGTTACTGAAGGTGGGCAGGAAGTGAAAGAACCTGCAGCCACAGCTCTAAGTGCAAGAACCCACACATTCACCATAAATACAGAGCATCTGGTATTATGTGGTCATTAGTGATGGGCGAATTTGTGCCGTTTCGGTTCGCCGAAAAATTCGCGAATTTCGCGCGAAATTCACGAAACGGCGAAAAATTCGCGAAACAGAGCGTTTTTTCGACGCCGGCGCCCGTTTTCGACGCCGGCGCCTGTTTTTTACGCCGGCGTCCATTTTTTCGAAAAAATTTTTTTGACGCGGGCGAATTTTTGACGCAAATTTTCGCAGGAGTTTTCCGAATTTATTCGCTGGCGGCGAATCACGCAAATTCGCCGCAAATTCGCGCCTGGCGAATAAATTCGCCCATCACTAGTGGTCATGAGGATCAGCAATTTAGTGAGAATTTGCTGACATGGACTGTAAAGGAGCCCACTACTTACTACCTTTCCTATGGCAAGTGTTTATTGAATGAGCTCTCTAGCACTTGCATCCAGGGTCATCATAAATTACCCCTTAAAATGACCCCTGCTATCCTGAATTGGATGTAATGAGAACCACCCCAGAGTGCCAGTACTGAAAAAACATGAATCTCTTAAACACAAATGCAAATTGTGTGAATTTTTCCATTCACACACAAAATGATACAGCAAACTGGCTCTCATCTTTTCTGCCAATCTCTTATTTTTATGCATTTACTTACTTTTTACATGATGTTCCAACGCTTTGTGTGTTTACTTATTATTGTGCTAGTTGTGTCTGCAGCACCCTTTGAAGGTGGAGGTACTACCAGCAGTATTAAATTGTAAAAATGTCGCCAGCAGACCAAGAGAGACATAAAATACTCAAAATGCTCATGGTTCCAACAAGCGTTTATTTGTACTTGTAATAAAATATTTGTTCCTTTCTTCAAGCCTGGATAAAATAATAAATCCAGGAAACAGCTGGTTTCTCATAGAGAATATGTGGCTGAGAAGCACAAAGGATTCCATCGTCAATAACTTCAGTCAGTGTATCTACTAATTATACTTGTGGGGATCTCTTAAAGACAAACTTTGATCATAAAAATAAATTGATGTCTTCCAGATTTAGCAATGTCACCACTAACTCCAGGTCTATAATAGATCTATTCCAAATTTAGCAAGAGGTTGCCCCATAATTAAATATGCCACTGCTTTAATGCTTTGGAAAGGAAGAGAGAAGTCAAGTACAAGGGGTTTTTAAGTAAAGACTTTTAATAAGTAGCATTGTCTAAAGATAGAAACGTACTCTTAATAACATTGCTTTTATATACTCTTAATAACATTGCTTTTATATAAAAATGACAATGGACTATTAAACCCTGTGTACATTTTTAAAATACTTGTTTTTTTTTTTTTTAAAATGCATATTTTATATTTGTATGAAAATGTGTATTTTTTTTATTTTTATTTTTATTAAAGTTAATTGGCTCTACACCAGTGTGATGAAAATGAAATTTGAACCTATACTAAGATCTGCTCATGGGCCTCTGCCATAAAACAAAGTGTCACATTCCAATCATGTGACTCTATGGTCAACAATCAGAATGTATTTGGAAACTAGGGAGGACCATATTGTTGTACCAATAAGGGCCTTGTCTGTTGGAATTTTAAGTAGCATTTTAGGCAGCTGTTAAAGGGCAAACTTGCACCAAACCAATTTGTTTAGCTGTGGCACTATATTATTTTTGCTTTTCTAAAAAACACACAGAAAATATACAAATCAGATTGTCAGGTGCAGTAAGCAAAATATTTGAATAGTATTTGAAAATAGATAAACAATGACATCAGAAATGTTTAATTTCAACCATGTGCTGTGGTTGTGGTAACTGGGAAGGACTTGACAAAGGGTGTTTAGAAAGGGAAAAACAAAGTAGAAATAAAACATTAAATCAACTACTGTAGCAAGGAGGAGATAATATGTATGTAAAGAGCAAACTATTTTAAAACGTTTGTCACATACACTTACCCAGACTGAGATATACACAGGAAAACCAGGCTCAGCATCAAAACCAAAACCACCGGACATAGATGAATCAATGCCAAAAAGGATAAAAATAAAGGATGTTCAATTCAACAAGTAAAACAAACTAAAACGGATTCAGACTATAAATTGTTAAAATAATCTGTGGATCAGCCTGTTCAGAATTAGCAGTGTTGTATATGAATTTTAAATATATCTTTTATGGCATTGTAATTTTAAGAATCCTGGAGGAAAATTATACAGTATATCTCCCACAATATTCTATGCAGATCAGAAGTTAGATAAAATGAGTATCTATTCAAGTGTTTGGGATGGTTAGTCTTCACCTATAATTAAAGGGAGTGTGGTCTGGCAGTAAGCTGTCTCAGGCCTGTCTCAAGCTGCTGCTTAGAGAGCTGGAAAAACTGCTGGAGACTGTAGTCCTTATTTACAAAGTGCAGGGACCCGCGCTTTCAAGACTAGCAGCAGCCCTTTGCTCTCCATTTCTTGCATCTGCACCAGATGAAGTTCATTCGATGAATCATTTTGAAAAGCTTAATTATGCTTATGTTTACATAAATCTATGCTAAAGATGTTCAAACTGAATTTGTTACAACAACTTTATTCATATTATGCTGCCATACATTGCCTGTGTGGATTCAAATAGAGAATCTGCTTTCTATATTAGTTTATTTCAAGTAATTTTTTATTTTTGTTTCTGTTGCAGCTAGAGTCATGCTTCAAATCCAAAAACACCAAGTGCACAAAGTGAAAAAAATCAAAAAGTACATAAAGTGTCCAAAAACGGCCAAACATCCCAAAAGATCCACTGGCCAAAAGGATCATGGTGGGCAAGGATCTCCCTTTGCTGCAAGTCTTAGGAAGACCCCTTTGGTCATTGGGTCAAAACCAAAAGGATGGACGACACTACGTTCGAGGAGGTAGCAAGTTTATTGCACACTCCTACAAGGATCTAACGCCCTACGCGTTTCGGGATACAACATACATCCAAATAACCACAGACACATTATATACCAAAAGGGCATAGTCCCACCTGCTGGCTTCAACATAGTACTACAATTATAAACACTTTTAATCCTCATAATAAAATCAACATACAGAATGTTATCTTAAAATAACATTCTGTTAGTTAAAATGATCCCTGTACCCATGTAACTGCATGTGTCTTCTTTAGCTCCTGGTCTTTTAATCCTAGTCTATAAATGTATATACACACATCTGTGATCAGATTCTATGAGTCAATATGTTAAACATTGGTAATTTTAAATTATTATTGAATATAAAGTTTCAAACATATGAATGAATGAGGGGCGGAATGAGACAATGTGAGAAAATTAAAAAATGAAAAAATAGAGCGAAAAATGGAGTGGAAAGGAATGGGGTGGTTTATTCACAAGATCAAATCAGTATAAGTAGTATATATCATGTCTAGTATTCAGTCCCTTAGGTATTCTTGTCTCCAATTTAAGGATCCAGAATGCCTCTCTTAAATTTAAAGACCACACCTGATCCCTACCCCTAAGGGGTGTCTTTACGTGTTCTATAACTTTTTTGGAACATATAGCAAAATGCTTACCAATTGGGGACCCCTCATCCTGTTTGTCACTCGTATATGCTCCCGTATCCTCTCCTTTAGATGATGGGTAGTGTGACCCTACATATTGTTTTTCACAACATTTACATTCTAGTAAGTACATCACCCCTTTAGTGTTACAATTGTAATAGCTTTGATTACGATTCCTGTGACACTGGATTTAAAGCTGGGACCCGTAGAGATAACCCTACAAGTTTTGCATGTGGTTGCTCCACATCTATAGCTCCATTTCAAGGATAGCCAATTGTCCCTCTGTCTATTCTTCATAGAAGTGACTAGACTTGGTGCCAGCATCTTCCCCAGTGTGGGAGCTCTTTTTGGAACACACGTTAAATCTGTGGTCGACAAAATTTCAAACAACCTAGCATCGTTATACAACACCGGGAGATGTTTTCTGATTATGTTACAAATTCTCCCATATTCCTCCGTAATAAAATAGATTTTATCTCTCTCTCCATTTTTGTCCGAATCTTTATTTATATTTATATTAGTGTCCTTGGTTTGGTATTTACTTGCTTTTTCGCAAGATTGCCTTATCATATCTTTAGGATAGCCTCGCCTCTGTAATCTGTGTCCCAGGAGTCTTGATTGTTCTTTAAAGGTGATATCCTGACTACAGTTCCTCCTGTATCTAACAAACTGACTATATGGTATCCCTCGTATGATGTGTTTTGGTTGGCAGCTATTAGCTCTTGTTACCTGACGTGGGCTTCCTATAAATATTGGAGTCAATTCTACCACTGATGTGTATCACCTTGTAACGTGAGATCCGAAAAATGAATCTCAAATTTGTTATGTTCAAGTGTGAACTTTAAATTATATCGATTTGTGTCTAAGTCATCATCCCTGCAATGGTTGGAAGACACCTTTGTACCAATCCCAGCGGCCAAAAGGCATTTCAAGGGAAAGGGCATCTATAAAGTTCCAACAATTGCACCAACAACGGGGCTAGGGTTGTGAGAGGAAGGGAGCCTTATGGCCACATATCCCCCCCCCTAGATCTTGAATGCTCAGCCAATAGGAACCAGGAGCACCTTGATCCAAAGGACATAAAAAAGTGAAGTGACATTCAAAAAGTGAGAATAAAATTCTACCAGTTAGGATGCTACAGATACTACACTTGATCTTAGCCAAAAGGCTGAGAAGGTAATTTCAATTAATGGCTGCCACTTAGAGACCACGTTATCTGTTTATATAAAAATATTTTCCCTGTAGACCATGTGCATGGTGTGCATCTACTCCACTCTACCTGGAGCCAGTAGGAAAAACCTGGAATAGGGAGCAGGATAGGAAGTGGCCTTCAACTGGCAAATATTGCTGGTATCTGAAGAGCATTGCACCAGAGGTAGAATGTTTGAAAGGTGCTAGTGAATGTAAGCACAAACTAAACCAAGAAACAAAGCAGCCACCTGGATATTATATTTGCATTTATAGGAAGGGCTTGGCTTGCAAATCAGACTTATATAAATATTTTACACCCACCTCAGCATATAAGAAAAATATAAATGTGCTCACTGCAACAAAAGCAAAATAAGCTATATACATAAACAGGTTTAAAGAGATGGCAATCTCTTGAAAAACATGTCTGTACATTTGCTTGGGAGAAGCACAGTCTTGCCTTTGCATAAAAGGACATTTTCGGGAAAATGTAATAATAAATAAGCGTAAAAAAGATGAGCGGATTTGATCAGAGTTTGTAGCAGAAAATATTGACATCAATTCGGACTTTGAGAAAAATCCCCCCTAGTGTATTGTCCGTCTGCAGCACATTTAGATATCCCTGTGTCTGCTGCTCAACCACAAAGTGCAATAAAATATTATTTTCTATCGTCCTATGAAGTGTTGTATTTATTGCAATTAGGTTTGTTACAAAAGACTTTTTCATAAACCTGTCATCCCCAACCTTTTTTACCTGTGAGCCACATTCAAATGTAAAATAAAATGTAAAAAAATTTACTTATTTTGCAGTGCCAATGATGGGCTGTGATTGACAATTGGTAGCCCTTATGTAGACTGGCAGACTACAGGAGGATCTGTTTGGCCGCACATCTGGTTTTTATGCAACCAAAACTTGCCTCTAAGTCAGGAATTAAAAAATGAGCACCTGCTTTGAGGCCCCTGGGAGCAACATCCTAGGGGTTGATGAGCAACATGTTGTTCACAAGCTCACTCAGATCATTGCATCGTTGCTTTTTAATGCACAGGGCATAATTACATGCAATATCTTCTGTTCATCACCACCTAATATTCTTCATTATAATTTTAGCATGTTATTGTCTTAATTTGATATATGTATGTATGATGACATTAAAGGCTTTGATGTTTATATGACAATATTTCTATTGCATTCTCTTTTTCGCCTTCATCTTGAAATGGGCACAAGGAGTTGTGTTTGATTGTGTTAGTATTTGTATATCCTCAGAATTGTGTGCCCGGTTGTTTTTGTGGGAGATATGCAGCTCATCATTTCTTTTGATGCTGGAGCTGAGATGTTTTCAAGCAATTTTAACGTTTATGTACCATGTCTATGCAGCAATTCATACAGCTAGGGCTATTAAGCAGTTATATACAGCATCTCAAAGCTTTAAACCTAATTCTGCTAGTGTAATTTAAGTAATGGGTAAACAGGGGTGTTAGCAATTGAATGGTTGAGTACAATGACATCATAGCTACATTATACTGAACAATGGCTTTTAGTTCTAGAACATTTTAAGTGTTATTGATGTAAACATTTTTCTAAACAAGCATGCTCACACACCGATCAGAAAGCCTTGCCATTGAATGCTGTGAAATGTATATAGACAATCAAAGATACATCTCTCAAGGGGAAATATTGTGCAAAGCTAGTTATGTACAACCTTTTGTGCCCTACTCTGATGCTATTAAATATGGCCAGGTCACTAGATTTAGTAACTAATATTGTACATTATTTAGATAGATAGCTAGATAGATCAATTCTTTATTTGTCACATACAAAGTCATACAAGTACAACCTTTAGTGAAATGTACCCTGATCATTCCAAAACGGTGTAATTTTTTGTAAAATGACAATATACTAGTGCATAAAAATACAATATTATAAAAACAAAACAATGACAATAATAAACAATACATACTAAATATATAATAAATAAAATGTAGTGCCATCATTTTTCCAAAACACAGCTGTATTGTGCTTATAATATGAAAATACATACTAATTTTCTACTGTGAAACACTAACAATAGCCATAAATTTGAGTATATTATAAATAACACATGCTAAAGTGCAAATTGTCATATTGTTAACAAAACACAGCAACCAAAGGTTAACAATGTCTAAAATATGTTCCTAGATTCATTAATATAGAAATAATTTAACTAAAAAAGCTGTGGTGGCATATCATAGTTACATAGTTACATAGTTAAATTGGGTTGAAAAAAGACAAAGTCCATCAAGTTCAACCCCTCCAAATGAAAACCCAGCATCCATACATACACCCCTCTACTTTTAATTAAATTCTATATACCCATACTAACTATAGAGCTTAGTATCACAATAGCCTTTGATATTATGTCTGTCCAAAAAATCATCCAAGCCATTCTTAAAGGCATTAACTGAATCAGCCATCACAACATCACCCGGCAGTGCATTCCACAACCTCACTCTCCTGACTGTGAAGAACCCCCTACGTTGCTTCAAATGAAAGTTCTTTTCTTCTAGTCTAAACGGGTGGCCTCTGGTACGGTGATCCACTTTATGGGTAAAAAGGTCCCCTGCCATTTGTCTATAATGTCCTCTAATGTACTTGTAAAGTGTAATCATGTCCCCTCGCAAGCGCCTTTTTTCCAGAGAAAACAACCCCAACCTTGACAGTCTACCCTCATAATTTAAGTCTTCCGTCCCTCTAACCAATTTAGTTGCACGTCTCTGCACTCTCTCCAGCTCATTTATATCCCTCTTAAGGACTGGAGTCCAAAACTGCACTGCATACTACAGATGAGGCCTTACCAGGGACCTATAAAGAGGCATAATTATGTTTTCATCCCTTGAGTTAATGCCCTTTTTTTATGCAAGACAGAACTTTATTTGCTTTAGTAGCCACAGAATGACACTGCCCAGAATTAGACAACGTGTTATCTACAAAGACCCCTAGATCCTTCTCATTTAAGGAAACTCCCAACACACTGCCATTTAGTGTATAACTTGCATTTATATTATTTTTGCCAAAGTGCATAACCTTGCATTTATCAACATTGAACCTCATTTTCCAGTTTTCTGCCCAGTTTTCCAGTTTAGACAAATCACTCTGCAAAGTGGCAGCATCCTGCATGGAACCTATAGTTCTGCACAATTTAGTATCATCTGCAAAAATAGAAACAGTACTTTCAATGCCCACCTCCAGGTCATTAATAAACAAGTTGAAAAGCAATGGACCTAGTACAGAGCCCTGCGGTACTCCACTAACAACATTGGTCCAATTAGAAAATGTTCCATTTACCACCACTCTTTGTAGTCTATCTTTTAGCCAGTTCTCTATCCAGGTACAAATACTATGTTCCAGGCCAACATTCCTTAATTTAACCAGTAACCTTTTGTGTGGCACTGTATCAAATGGTTTAGCAAAATCTAAGTAAATCACATCCACTACCATCCCAGAATCGAGGTGTCTACTTACCTTCTCATAAAAAGAAATTAAGTTAGTCTGGCAAGATCTATTACGCATAAAACCATGCTGGCACAAACTCATAGTATTATGATTTGCTATGAAGTCCAGTATCTTATCCTTTATTAACCCTTCGAAAAGCTTTCTTACGACTGACGTCAGACTAACTGGCCTATAGTTTTGAGGCTGAGAACGGGATCCTTTTTTGAATAGAGGCACCACATTAGCAATTCGCCAGTCTCTCGGCACTATGCCAGATCTCAATGAATCCTGAAAAATTAAGTAAAGAGGTTTGGCAATCACAGAGCTAAGCTCGCTAATTACCCTGGGATGAATACCATCTGGCCCTGGACCTTTGTTAATCTTAACATGTTCTAGTCTCTTTTGAATTTCATCATGTGTGAACCATGCATCATTAGTTATATTACTAGAATTGGGACTGTTAAGAAGGAAACCTTCACTTACTGATTCCTCATTTGTGTAGACAGATGAAAAATATGAATTCAGAATCTGCGCTTTTAATTTGTTTTCATCAACCAGCTGACCCCCCTCTGATAGTAAGGGACCCACCCCTTCCTGCTTCATTTTTTTACTATTAACATATTTAAAAAATAATTTTGGATTTTTTTTATCCTTTTCTATAGCAATTTTAGCTTGCCTTATAGCTTCTTTGCATGATTTATTGGCCTCCTTGTACCTTATAAATGATTTGGCTGTACCAGCTAACTTGAAAGTTTTAAAAGCACGTCTTTTCTTACCCACCTCAACACCAACGCTTCTATTGAACCAAAAAGGTTTTGCTTTGCAACGACGTTCCTTGCTTACAAGTGGAATATACTGACAAGTATATTTATTAAGCAGCATTTTAAAGACTTCCCATTTTTGTTCTGTGTTTAACTCTGAGATCATGATTAAGAAGCTTAATAGTCTGAGGATAAAAACCTTTCCTAAACCTCTCTGTTCTGACCTTAAGGGACAAAGTGGGCGGAGAGGCCGTTGGTAGCGAAAATTCACCAGAAATCCAATCCACAGGGACATCGCCAGCTTACTAACAGGCATAGAGGACAATTAACTAGGAAAAGAGTTCATCGCTAACAAAGTTTTGCACCCTATCACCAGGCAAATTTTTACTCAGGTGACCGATTGTTCCCTCTTACTTTACCCCTTTCGCTAGAGTTTCCTTCACCAGGTATAACTGATAAGATGAAGTTACATCCTCCTCAATCGTAGGTCAGTGACATCATATCTTATATGCCGAAAAGTTAAAAATTAAAAAAACTGTGGCGTTTTTTCACATTTTAAAGTGGGATTGTGTTTTAGGGTGGGCTTATATCTAGGACATTAGAGCATCTCTTTTGTCTTTATTTTGCTTCCTTGGACATTTTTAATAATACGTGGCCATTTCAAGCATTTGTACCAACATCACTAATAAAGAAATATATAAGACCTATATTTACCAGCCCTATTCAAATTGATCTAATCACAAGTGTACTAACGAAGTATCTCTAGGCAGAAATGAACGTTTGCTATGAAATGCTCCCGCTGCCAAATTTATTCTAGCGAGACTGCAGCCAGCGGTCTGCTGCTGATCTGTTCATCTTAGAATAGTCCTGATAGTTTTTTTCTGTCTCCTGCTGTATTCTGCCTGCCCTATGCTTCTTGTGTGTGTGCCATACCCTACCTGACCTATGCTCACTGTGTGTGCCATACTCTGCCTGCCCTATGCTCCCTGTGTGTGCCATACTCTGCCTGCCCTATGCTCCCGGCGTGTGCCATACTCTGCCTGCCCTATGCTCCCGGTGTGTGCCATACTCTGAATGCCCTAGGCTAACTGTGGGACAAGAACCTCGTAGGGTTTGTGTTTAATAATGTGCTGGTGGGTGCTATGTTATCCTCAGTGATATCCCTGCAGTGAGCACCAACCACCTGTATTTTTGGTGTGCTACCACCATTAATGTGGACATGGTCTTGTAGTAACATGGGTGTGTTTTAAAGTGGGCGTGACTTAAAAATAGGGAGCGGTCAACACTGGCTTCCATTATCAGCCCTCCACCACGTAGGCCTGAAAAATTCCATCCCTCATTAACACAAAAGTTGGACACCACTGTACTAAAGCATCCTTCGTTCTATATGAAATAGGATTAAAGCATGCCATTGTACTTTTTTGCAAATCCAATTCCGTGTTCTCCTCCTAGCTCTTTGGTAACTGTAACTTCTTTATCTGGCCTGTATTTTTTCAGAGTTTGAACTGTATGTACAGTCTTCACACTGAGATAGGAGGTGGTTTGACGGACCTAAAGGCTAGGGCCACACTATTGTTGATCTTGGCCTGTGGAGAAACGCAGGCAGAGAATAGGGATGTAGCGAACTGCCGATTTGATGTTCGCGAACGCCGTTCGCGAACACCGGCAAAAAATGCGAACGTTCGCGGACAGTTCGCGAACTTCGAACACCCGCTAAAATCGTCCGATTCGAACGATCGAAGGATTTTAATCATTCGATCGAAGGATTTTCATTCGAATCGAACGATCGAAACCATTCGATCGAAAGCTTTTCATTCGATCGAATGCTTACAATCGTTCGAACGAATGGAAATCGTTCGATTTTCAGCGGTCGAAGGAATTCGAATGGTCGAATGGTCGAATGAATCGAACGCAAACCCAAATTGGCAAACGTCGCGCGACGTTCGCGAACATTCGGCGGACGCGAACGGTCGAAGTTCGCGCGAACAAGTTCGCCGGCGAACAGTTCGCTACATCCCTAGCAGAGAATCTGCTTCTCCTCTTCTCCCACCTGCCTGTACCTGGAAGCATTATCTCCACTCTGGTGCAGGCAGATTTCTGCATTGAAACGCAAGATTAAGCATTTTACTCCAAAATCCGCCCTGCCTACAGAAAAGAGAGGGGGAGCAGCGTTATCAGAAAATTGTGTTTAAATCAGTTCAGCACTTAAACTGAGCCGCTGTGAAATAATGTAATTTTTAAAATTGCAACAAAAAAAGGTGCAATTTTAAAATTAGCTTGGTTTAAAAAAATTGCTGAGCATATCCCTTTAAAGGTAGCTTTTTACCAACCAAATTCTGAATTTAGGCAGGAATTTACTAAATGTAAAAGTAGACAATTCTCATAAAAATGGTTTTATTCTTCTGTGTGATTTGACTCTTTAACAGATTACATAGAAAATAACATATGATTTCCATCTACTATTTCACCCAGTTTAGCATCTCTAATTTTAGGGTATGTTTGACATGTTGAAGAAAAGGCAGAGGAAGCAGTAACAACACTGCACAGTGAGGCATTTTGGAAAAGTAGACGTTATCTAGCCACACTGTGAAATTCAGTTTTCTGCTTGGCATACGCACATTGTGCAAGGGTAAGTTTGCCAGGTCCTCGTTGGTAACAACCTTTTTTTTGCTGTCTGATGTCTGGTTGTTATATTTCTTTATAACAAAGAATGGTGTTTGGTAGTTTGAGATTGTTAACAATATGCCATTGTAACATTTACTGGGAGTTGTTGACGGCCAGCGGTTAAACCCTGTTGATCACATTTGGAATTGCTGCAGGTAACCACAGGCTGTGGCTTCAGGAGGCTATTGCTACAGTGGGCAAAGGAGGAGACCAACAGCAATCATAAAAATAAGTTTTCCCAAGAAAATGCCAAATGCTTAGCAATCGCCTGTGATTGCCTGGACTGCCTAGGCTAACTAGACCTGTTACAAATATTGCTCCTTTAATTTCAGCACGCTACATAGCTGTCTTTAGTGCTGCTGGGTCCCAAGTCCAAAGTAAATTTGAGACTCCTTCTTATTTATGTAAAAGCAACACAGTCTTACATATCAGATTTGTTACAACTAGAAACTCCCAATACCCTTTATTGTCAATGGCTGCTGTACTATAAAAGAGAACTAAAGCTTAACTAAAGAAGCAGGATAGAAATTTTTTACATATTTTTTGGCCTTCTGCACCAACGTAAGGCAACCACAGCCCTTTAGCAGTAAAGATCTGTCTCCCCCCTCTCGCCCCAGTAGCTCCCCATCTTCTTTTCTGCTGATTCACTGCACATGCTTTGTGCTGCTGTCACTTACGGAGCTTAGGGACTGGCTCAAATGCATAGAGAATATAAATATAAGGCTGATTAGTAATTACTACAGATAATTACTACATGGCAGCTCAGAAACCCCTAAACTTAGCTTCTCAACAGCTGATCAGAGCCCAATGAGCATGTGAGTGTCACAGACACTTTCCAAGATGGCGACCCCTGTGACAGGCTGGAATGCTGGTAGAATAAGTTCAGTATGTAATATATGGCATTTCTAGCTAAATTCATTTTTAGGGTTTAGTTCTCCTTTAAGAACAATAATTTTAGGCCTGTAAATTGTTACTACATTGATATAGACTGTATCTATCAGTATCTTGACCCAAGATATCTACAACCATCCAACACTCCTCCTTCCTAAACCCCAATTATATTTTATCAGGAGCCAATTAATTACACTTTTTACACTGCAAATAATTCACTCTACCATATAAAATTTCCTTCCTGAACCAGCAAGTGTATTTTGTTTAGTTGTAATATTTGTGTGTAGGCAGCCATCTCCGGTCAGTTTGCCTACTTTCAGAAAAAGCCAGCACTTTAGGATGGAATTGCTTTCTGGCAGGCTGTTGTTTCTCCTACTCAATGTAACTGAATGTGTTGCAGTGGGACCTGGATTTTACCATTGAGTGCTGTTCTTAGATCTACGAGGCAGCTGTTATCTTGTGTTAGGGAGCTGCTTTCTGGTTACCTTCCCATTATTCTGTTGTTAGGCTGTTGGGGGGTGGGTGATATCACTTTAACTTGCATTATAGCTGTAAAGAGTGACTAAACTTTATCACAGAACAAGTAACCTGATTGTTGGCAGCTGGGAAACTGACAATATATCTAGCTCCATGTCAGATTTCAAAATTAAATATAAAAAAATCAGTTTGCTCTTTTGAGAAACATTTCAGTGCAGACGTCTGCTGGAGCAGCACTATTAACTGATGCATTTTGAAATTTTCTTTTCCCATGACAGTATCCCTTTAAGTACAGTTGCACCAACTTCACCACGGAAAATACTTGCAAAGTGGCCACCCTGGTTGTAATGTGATTCCTGCATTATATGCTACATCCCTGTTTTCCTGCTAATGTGCCTTTATCCAATTTGTTTACCTTACTCTTCCGTTATCCTGCTGCCATCTGTTGTTTTTATAGAGAACCGTATGAACACACTTTAAGGGGAATGTAATAGAAGTCGCAAAGAGCAAAACAATTCGCACCAATAAGACTAAAAATCCACATTTCGCAGTGTAATATTGTTCCTTAAACTGTTATTGCATTGCGAATTTTAATTGCGCACTCATAAGAAGTGCTTGAAGGTGTCGTAATCTTTTGGAGCAAACATAACGACTTTTTCAGTAAGAAGTTTTATTACATTGACTGCGCATTGGCGCAAACTATAAAATTCGCAAACGGTCTTTCACTGTCGGAAGTGGTCGCTAAACAATTTCCGGGCTCGCAAAAGCTATATTAAATTCGCACAAAGCAAAATTTGTTCGCGCAAAGGCATAACTTTTCGCATTGCGAATAGTTTTTCCATTAGCGATTTTTATTACATTCCCCAGTTTGTGTGCTAATACTGGTATACTATATTCAGATTCAGATATACAATATCTGTTACGTTAGGCAGGAGAGTTTAAATAAAATCAAATATCAAACTTTTTATAATGTTATAAAATATTAAAAAAAGTATAATGTTATAAATGCAGCACCAGCATGTTACATGACTCATTCCCTGCCCCAGTGGAACTTGCAATCTAAGAAAACTATAGACTATAATAAGTAGTAGAATTAATATCTCTGTAAATGTTGGCTGGGGTGCGGGTGGAAACCAGAGTACGTCCACATAGGGAGAACATATGAGCTCCTTGTAAGCACTGTTAGACCTACACAAGGGTAAGGCCACACTGGGCGTTTTGGGCAGATTTGGTTGCCTGGCGACTAATCACCTTGTCTTTGCGGTGACCAATCGCCCCAAACGCCTTCCCTCACTCTGCGCCGGCTAAAATGAAAAAGCGCCGGTGCTAATCACACACGGTGATTCGTTTTCTAAAGTTGCCCGAAGTTGCCTCACGAAGAAACTTCGGGCAACTTCAGTAAACGCATCTCCGCGTATGATTAGCGCCATCGGTTTTTCATTTTAGCTGGCGCAGAGTGAAGGATTGTGTTTGGGGAGATTGGTCGCCGCAAAGACGAGGCGATTCATCGCCAGGCGACCAAATCTCCCCAAAACACCCAGTGTGGCCTTACCCTAACAATTAGGATACATTTTTGCTTCCCCTAATAAGAAGAAATCAGATGAATTATAACCATAAATCTTTTTATTTACTCCAAAGGAAAACCAATATACTGTATATTATAGAGTCTATGGCGAAAGGCCATTTCGTATTTCAGAGCTTTCTGGTTTTCTTTTTTTCCAGATAATGGATACCATGCCTGTAGTAGGTTCTGTGGTATAATTTTCCACAGTCACTATACAGAAATAGTGCTATATAAATAAAAATACATTTACATACACTGTCAAGGCAAGCTCTGAGATTAAATGCATAACTGGACATGACTTTGTAGTTTGTAAGCACTAATAATATGCTGCATGTTGTTGGACAACACAAACATTTTGGGGCATTTGAATCAGAGCCAAAAGATGGCCAATCCTGTAAAAGATGTTTAACTGTAAAACCACACAGGAAACATTTTGTTTTTGTTTTTCAAACTCATTTTCAAATGTATAGGTAACTTTGCCATCTAGTGGAAATCTTGCTCACTGCTGCATGGCAGAAAAAGTCTTTTTAGGGCTTTTGTAAACGTACAATAGGTAAAAATAATATTTCATGCCATAACTTAGCTGAAGGCCTAAGTGGTGTTTTAACATGTAGTGATGTAAGAGAAAAGGGCTGTTTTATAATTGCAAAAGCAAATTTTTATCAAAATTGAGGTTGTGCTTGCTTAGAAAAATTGCAGGCAACGTTCAGAACATTTTAGTACATGGGAACCCTGTATTTTACAACTTCTTTTAGCAAGTGATTCCATGGCAAATTCGCACCAACAGTTGTACTGATCATTATACTGTACACGCATTTTTCTTCTGACATTGTTAGATGCCTCATAGTTGGGTATCTTGCCCCTGTAGACTGCTCTAAGTTGCTCATGACTCTATAGCCTTGAATATAGCCTTGAAGCAGCCATTCTTCTTGAACAAGTAAATCCCTCACATCCATATGACAGAGTTCTTTCACCTAATTTATTATTCACTTTTTTAAAAACACTGCATGATAATATTCTTGGAAACTTAATTGTCAGGGTTGAGCAAATTATCATGGTTGAGCAATGCAATTATAAATAATATAACAATAAATACTGTACTTACAGTGGTGTTTAATTGATGCAATCACACATATCAGTCACATGCCACAGATACACAAGAAACACAGGTTTTCGGGTGAAAAATCAGAAAAATTGTGAAAATCAGATTTTTTCCTGCAAAGCAAATTTTCGGGAAAATGTAATAATAGATAAGCATAAAAAACCCAATCGGATTTGATCGAAGTTTGTAGCAGAAAATGTTGAGATAAAATGAATTTATCAACATTCACATTTTTAAACTTATTTATTAAATATTGTTGCGATTCTGCTTAAAGGGCATGTAAAGTCTAAAATAGAATAAGGCTAGAAATGCTGTATTTTGTATATTAAACATAAACATGAACTTACTGCACCACAAGCCTTATCAAACAAATAATTTATGCTTTCAAAGTTGGCTACAGGGGATCACCATCTTGTAACTTTGTTAAACATCTTTGCAAGACTAAGACTGTGTACATGCTCAGGTGGTCTGGGCTGCTTAGGGATCATCATAAACAAAGCTGCTTGAGTTCTGCATGGCTGGGAAGTAAGACGGGGGCTCCCCCTGCTGTTTATAAGTATGATTGTTTCCCTGCAGAGCAGTTAGGGACCATCTGACAATTCCTATCCACAGCAGTAAATGAAGGGAGAATTTCACTGCATACAGTAAGGTTTCTTATAGAAACGGTACACATTTTTTACTTAAAGTATATTGGAGATAGGTTTCTTTTTTATTAAAGAAAGTAAAAATGGGATTTTATTTTTTTGCCTTTACATGCCCTTTAAGAGAGGAAAAAAACTAGAATTTGTGAGTTTACAAGCTCAAAAAAACGTGTAAAAACGTGAATTCTGTGAGTTTACAAGCTCAAAAAACTCAGAAAAATTCTCGAATAAAAAAAATATACAGATTTTTGCCTAGCGCAACTCCCATTGACTTTTACATGAACTCGCAAACTTTTAGATGATGAAGTTTTACATTTGAATTTTTTGTAATAAATACCAAACATTTGAAAAATATAATTCGAATTTGTAAGTTTTTGGCAGGTCATGTGCTTTCAGAAAGATCCAGCACTTTAGGATGGAACTGCTTTCCGGCAGGCTGTTTTTTCTCCTACTCAATGTATCACGGTAGGACCTGGATTTTACTATAGAGTGCTTTTCTTAGATCTGCCAGGGAGCTGTTATCTTGTGTTAGGGAGCTGCTATCTGGTTACCTTCCCATTGTTCTGTTGTTAGGCTGCTGGGGGGGGGGAAGGGAGGAGGTGATATGACTCCAACTTGCATATGGACTAACTATGGATATTAACATCCCTCGGAATTTGTATATATATATATATATATATATATATATATATATATATATATATATAATATTATAAATGTAAAATAATGACAAAATATTGATCGCTATACTATTAACTGAAAACGTTTTCATCATCATCATCATCATCATCATTTATATAGCGCCATGAAGTTACCTGCTTATGCATAATAGTTGGACTATAATAATGGTTTACATAAGAAATTCTAATGTTGCTTGCAAATGTGAATAAAATCCTTTGTTTACATTTGCAAGCCAGCATTCTGCTAGGACACATGGGAGATTTCCAAGCCATTTCTCTGTGGAAATAAAATGTAAAGCAACTGAATGGAACACAACTTCCAGCCAACCAAATACTTACCTCTAAGCTATGTATTTCTTGCTTGTTCCAAAACCAGATGAATATAAATCCATTTCTCACTGATTAAGGTGGCAAAGGAAAGTGTGGATAAGGGTCATTCATTGTGACTTACTGAAACAACACTGTTGACTTTGTACTAAGAACTAAGTTCTGTTCTGTGTAACGTCTGTTTATTACCTTGCGTTGACATATTTTATTGGAAAATATATTAGGTAAAAGACCTCTCTAAAAAGTAAAAGGAAATGAGGTGGAGGGACATTGATCTTAAACTTAAGGAATGTTTTTAATTTAGATATTACAGCCATCTGGAGAGTTGTGGTCTGTAGCTAATTTTACAAGCTAATACTTTGGTGCACATATTTGACAGACTTTTTTCATGAGAAAAGTTAACTTTTAATAGCTATTATGAATGCAACTTTTATGATTAAACCAATGAGATAATTGCTTACTTTAACCTGCCCACCTTAATCAGGGAGTCATCCTAATATTTATATGCAAACCAAATGACATTTTGAGGCAAACTGCCTAACCTAAAAATAGTATACATGTATTTAAATGGAACGATGAGTGATCAAAAGTTTAGATAAATGTTGCTCCATCTGTATATCTGTTCAGTACATATCTAATTCAGTTGAATGAACATTTTACCTGCCTACTGAAAAGCAATTAAAAAATGTATATTTGTTACTTTAATAGCTAATAGTGTATGTCAGCGCTGTCCAACTTCCAGGGACGGACTGGGACACCAGGGGCCCACCAAAAAACCTTAGACCAGAGGCCCACCAAAAGTTTTTAGACCATGGGCCCACCCTTAGTACTATTTTCTTCTATTATTCTCTCCTCACTCAACCTCTATTCTCCTAGTCTCTTTTCTTTACATACTTGTTCTCATAGAAATAGGGAATGGCCAACGAAATTGGCCAAAAGTTTAGCAGCATGAGGGCCCACTGACACCTGGGCCCACCGGGAGTTTTTCTGGTATCCCGGTGGGCCAGTCCGTCACTCTCAACTTCTGTAGTACAGAGGGCCGGAATTTTTTCGGCATCAGTGGTGGAGGGCTGGTAATGGAAGCCAGTGTTGACCACTCCCTGTTTTTAAACCACACCTACTTTAAACCACACCCATGTTACCACAAGACCATGTCCACATTAATGGTTGTAACACACCAAGTAAACAAATGGTTGGTGCAGGAATATCACTCATATGTGAAAAAAGTTAAGTCATATTAAGATATACCCTTAAATCCATATGTCTCCTCCTCCCCTGTGGATAACACAGCAACCCCCAACACATGATTAAACACCTTAGGGGTCCCTAACAATAATTTTCAAATGCTAACAAAACACCAAAACAAATATTATGTTCCACAGGTAGAGCAGGGCAAACACAGGCAGAGTATGGCACACCCAAGGAGCATAGGGCGGGCAGAGTATGACACACACAAGGAGCACAGGACAGGCAGAGTATGGCACATACAGGGAGTTAAAGGAGAGATCTGTCCAGTATAAATTAAAAACTCAGCTCCCAGACTGGGTTTTATTAAAACAGAAGGCACTACTCAGTCACAAACAAGGTTTCTATTTCTTTTTCTTTTCTTGTTTCCCATTTTAGCTCCAGGGATTGGGTTCAGTGCATATTTGCATTGTTTGGTCTCCTCTTTACAAACCACCAAACTCAAGCTCTAGAATTGTGGATCAGTAGCCTTTGAGCACTTTTCATACTGAGCATCAGAGTGTATGAAGTGTACATGTGCCATATTTGTACAGACCAAAATAGCAACTCATTCTGATTGAAGTCATGTGTTGAGTGTTGTACTGTAATAAAGCTGCAGAAATCTGACCTACAGACTGCTTTATTGGCAGGGCTACAATTAGAAATTACGGGCCCCCCTGGGGTCTTTTCGCCTCTTCAGGACTTTAATTTCGGTTGTTTTCGTGACTTCAGTTCTCTTCGCCGCTTTGGGAGTTTGGCTTTGGCCAATGATATTTTGACTGCCAGGGCTCCCTCATTTTAATCTGCTGAGTATAATGGTCTTTGGCAGATACTGGTAGTTACAACAGATACAGGTACTTCAAAGTGACTATTTCTGTGCAGTTATTAGGGTTTTTTTATCAGGTAGAATTTTGAAGTTATATGAATTTTTTTTTAACTCTAATAAATTTGAATGTACTCACAACTCGAATGGGAGGTTATTTAAGAAAAACTCTAATGTCTAACATTCGATTGAATAGGAATGATCCGAAAATCCAAATCGAATTAAAAAAAAGTTTTCTCCGGAAAAAACTCAAATGTCAGGAAGGCTATTAACATCTTCAAATGGTTCAACAAACCTCTGCTATTGACTTCTACATGAATTCATCAGGTATTAGGTGGCGCAATTTGAATTAGAATTAGAGCTGTAGTCTTGAATTAGAACTGTTTCCAGGGTTGAGGTGTGAAAATCTCTTGAATTCAAATTCAAGTTGGTGGTTTTATATTTGAAATTGTGAGTTTTGACCAAAAAAAAATTTTCCATTCGAACTTTAGTAAATCAGCCCCTGTACGAACCTTAGTCAGTGTTGTATGTGTCAATGTTTTTCTATGGAAAATAGCTTCGAGATGAACGGTGTTCAATCACTGCTATTCACACACTACGGGGCAGATTCACTTAAGGACCGAATTGTTGCCAGCGACCGTTTCACATACATCGCACCACTTCACCAGGCACAAATTCGCTATAACTATGCTAAATTACTAATATGCGAAGTTGCACCCTGGGCGCAGAACGGTGATGACTTTTCGCTAGCGTTACTTTAGCAGTTAGAGCATTTCACAGAGAAGATGCGTTAGCGTTCGTTTGTGCCTAGTGAAAATTTCACTAGTGATCTTTCGATAAGGTCAATTTGCATATGGCGGGTAATTTAAAGTTGTATGGAGGTCTTTATTATAAATGTTGGTGCAAATGCTTGAAGTTACCACTTTTTTATATACATGTCCAGGGAACCTTAATAAAGACAAGAGAGTTAATATAATGCCCTACACATGAGCCCACTGTAAAATTAATGTTCCATATGTTATGAAATGTCTGCAGAAAACTGGTTACCCAATAAAAGTTTGTCAGCCAAAAAAAGTTTGTCAGGACTTTTGCAGGCAATTCCGCTTCAAAAAAGGAAAAGTCGCTTGGCTCACAGGATATGATGTAAGTGACAGAAGATTGAGGAAGATCTAGCTGCTTTATAGCACTTCGCCTGGTCTGAGGTGATGAAGGCAACTGTGGTGAAAGAGGTAACGTTCAGTAAAATCCACATTTTGGTGAATTTGCGGAGTAACGTCCGTTCGCAAAAAGTCGCCTGACGATTTGGTGCCTACACCTGTTAGTAAATTGCCGATGTCCCTGCTGGTGGCAACACTGGTGAAAATTCGCTAGCGTTAGCCACTTTGCACTACATGAACTACATGCTTGAGTACTAGTAGATTTGTCTTTAGCATCTTTCCAGCTGAAATCATTCATATTGATTTTCAGAATAAAAAATTGCATTCAACCTGTCACTTCATGTCTACTTTTTCAGTTGAAGGACAGCACATCTTATGTAAAAACAAAAATAACAGTAAGGTAAGGTGTTTTTCTACACCTTGTGGCCGCCCTTTAATGACAGAGCAGACACATACAGCTTTCTGATGCTTTATATCAGCAAAACCAGGGTACCAAGTGTTGTAGAGTGACCCTTCAATGTAGGTGAACACTCAATTAAAACACTGAACAGGCTCTTATAGCACTTTAAAGTGTTGGAATGGTTCAGTTGAAAGGGAGCAGGACTTTGGTCATGTGACCGTTGAGATCCAATCGGAGAGCCACGCACTGGTGACAGATTTGTTTTCTTATACAAGCACAATGTAGAATTTTTCCTACAATTCCATTGTATAAGCAGGCACAAGATAGAGATGCGTCTTTACGTCACGTGTGCTTCAATGAGAATCAAACCTAATTTTGTTGAAAATTGTCATGTCAGAATGATGTAAATTCTAGCTCTTGGTGCAATTGTGGCCTCTGTGCTAGCCTCCTGGACCCCTCTGCCACACTCTGTAACCTGTGGGACATGAGCTTGCTAGGGTTTGTTCTGGGGGTTTGTTAGCATTTGGAAATTGGTGTTAGGGGCCCCTAAGGTGTTTAATCATGTGCTAGTGGGAAGCTATGATATCCACAGGGGAGGAGGCAGCATATGGATTTAGGGATATGTCTATGGTTTATTTAAGGGTATGACTTACATTTTTTACAAATGAATTAGAAGTAATAATCCCGGAAGTGAGCACCGACCACTTGGTTTTTTGGTGTGTTACCACCATTATTGTGGACACGGTCTTAAAAGTTATTGAGATAACATGGGTGTGGTTTAAAAGGGGGAATGGTCAACACTGGCTTCCATTATCAGCCCTCCACTACGTAGGCTAGAAAAATTCCTTGTTACCACAGAATTTGGACAGTACTGCTCTAATTAATGGTGCAAATTTGCGTGACTGGCAACTGCAACTGCATTAATACAAATCAGTTGATCTGTAATAAGCTTGTTTGGGCAAAATTGCAAACCAAGATTTATTTGAATTCTTCATCCACATGATTGGCCAAATCTGTCTTATCTTTGCTTTCAGCCCTTGGGCTTTGCCTGAATTGCACAGATGCCTGTATAGGGTAGACATGGGCCACGGAACCTACATTTTCTGCTGAGGTGTCTGATCAGATATCTATCAGTACAGATTATTGCTTACAACCCATTTAGAGGCTGTAGTACTAGGACAAGAGCAAAGGCTTGAGTGCTAACGGGTACAAAATTGGACCCATCAGTGTCCATACACAGATCAAGCTCTTTTTGGCTGTCCTCTGCACCGTGCTTCAAAATTAAAAATCCAGTTCAGTGCTGTCAGGCAGAATTAAACTTACTTAATAGTTTTTTTTTTTTTTTGCTCTATCTTCCTCTGTTAAATACCGTTTGTGACATAATTTATGATGTTTTATCATGCACTTCCACAAAACTCAATGCCCCATTTTAAACAGTTTTGCTTTGAAAATGAGAAACCATTGCCTGTTCCAGCTGTACTGATTCTGTTTTGTCATTTTGTTGATTGCACTGAATGTGTTATCAGATTATCAAACACTATAGTGTATTCCCAGGATTAAATTATGCTTTAATAAATTGGATTAAAGGAGTTCATCTGACTCTGGGGCAGCCTGAACAGAAATACTTCCCATTGTACATATCCAGGATTGACTTTGGAATTTGAGCCTCTGCATGAGGCCGTCTTACCTTATACGCTATGTTGATTAAGCTAACCTGCCAAAAAATGCAACATGGCAACAATATACTTGGTGTAGATGATCTACATGTCATATGTTTGTTTTTGTTAGAATTATTTTAAATTGCTGTTTATTTTAACAAGCACTGTGTACAGTTAGGAGACCAACAACTGCACTGTTATAATTTTCCCTGTTGTGTCATTAGATCTTTACTGAAATGTAACGTCAAGCATAAACCACTATAGCCAAGAATATATCAAGCCTTGGAACTCAATGGGGATGTCAACTTAATTCTAAGAATACTTAAGGTACTATAATATAATTTCTTTCATTGGACTTTGTTTACACCAACATAAAATAAACTTCTGGGCACGTGGAATGCATTGACTGCCAGGCCAAGATTATCCCAGGCAATTTTCACAAGCCAGCCTGCACTGAGCCAAGGCTTGAGTCACATCTACATTAAAAGTATTGAATGCAATTTATTAATGGTTTTGTGTTTCCTGTGTGTGTGTGTGTGTGTGTATGTATGTATGTATGTATGTATGTATGTATGTATGTATATATATATATATATATATATATATATATATACAGTATTATACAATGCATCTTGTTGATTTTGTGCTGAGTGTTAAAATACACAAGAGGTAGTAGGAGGCTCATGCTCTATAGTAGGAGGCTATGCTATAGAAACTTTCATTGTTACAAAATTAGCTCAACATTTGTTTAAGTATATGTGTTTACGTTTTAGAGAGCACTTATGCCTACACCTATGCAGTGTTGGACTGGGCACGATCCACATAGCCAGCACTCCTGACCTCCACCTGCCCGATCGCATAAAGAATTGATGTGCGAAAAGCCGGTACACTCTGGCTGAGGAGGGGATTTCTGGGCTGGGGAGGGGGTCCTTGGGGGGAGGGGGCCACAAAACTTAGAACAGTCAAATTTTATTAAGGAAAAAATGTGAAGAGTCACAAGAAAAAAACGCAGCAAGTAAAAGCTGGTGAGATTTTATAGAAGTCAATGGAAATATTCTTTATTTAATTTCCCTGTTTTTCTCACTCAATATGTAAAGTCAATGGGCAGTTTTCTCAAGTTTTTATTACTCCAAATACATTAAAGGGATTCTGTCATGATCTTTATGATGTAGTTTTTATTTCTAAATTACACTGTTTACACTTAAATAATTCACTCTACAATATAAAATTTCATTCCTGAACCAGCAAGTGTATTTTTAGTTGTAATATTTGTGTGTAGGCAGCCATCTCAGGTCATTTTGCCTGGTCATGTGCTTTCAGAAAGAGCCATTACTTTAGGATGGAACTGCTTTCTGGTAGGCTGTTGTTTCTCCTACTCAATGTAACTGAATGTGTCACAGTGGGACCTGGATTTTACTATTGAGTGCTGTTCTTAGATCTACCAGATAACTGTTATCCTGTGTTAGCGAGCTGTTATCTCGTTACAGTCCCATTATTCTGTTGTTAGGCTACTGGGGGGGGGGAGGGAGGGAGATGATATCACTCCAACTTGCAGTACAGCAGTAAAGAGTGACTGAAGTTTATCAGAGCACAAGTCACATTTGGGGCAGCTGGGAAACTGACAATATGTCTAGCCCCATGTCAGACTTCAAAATTAAATATGAAAAAAATCTGATTTCAGTGCAGAATTCTGATGGAGCAGCACTATTAACTGATGCATTTTGAAAAAACATGTTTTCCCATGACAGTATCAGTATCTGACTTTAAAGTCAGTGGGTGATTCTTCTCACTCCAAATGCATGGATGTACTTTTCATACATTTTTTTTCAGCAATTTTCTTTTGCTGATGTTTGCCAAGTTTAGTGGAGAAATTCAGATGAAGAAATGTGAAATTTCACCGTGAATCCATGCGTGGCAAACAATTGCTCATCACTGGTAGGGATGTAGCGAACGTCGGAAAAAAAGTTCGCGAACATATTCGCGAACTTGCGCAAAAATGCGAGCGGTTCGCGAACGGTTCGCGAACCCCATAGACTTCAATGGGAAGGCGAACTTTAACATCTAAAAAAGACATTTCTGGCCAGAAAAATGATTTTAAAGTTGTTTAAAGGGTGCAACGACCTGGACAGTGGCATGCCAGAGGGGGATCAAGGGCAAAAATGTATCTGAAAAATCTGCCTGTGTGTGCTTGGAAGAGATAGTGTAGGGGGAGAGCTGTTAGTGATTTCAGGGACAGATGATAGTAAGTTTGCTGGCTAGTAAGGTCACACAGCTAGATGGCAGTTGATTGAATAACACACTGGGCAAAAAATGCCTACAGGGCAAATAATGCCTAAAAGGTCAATTTATACACTACTACAGCGATGGATACGGATTACGTAAAATATATTATGGCTGCTTGAAAAAAGTCACTCCGGTGTTTTTTCTGGAGACGGTAATATTATGGATATTTAGACAGAATGTGAACAAGGTCACACAGCCTTGTAGTATAGATAGTAAGTTTGCTGGCTAGTAAGGTCACACAGCTAGATGGCAGTTGGTTGAATAACACACTGGGCAAAAAATGCCTACAGGGCAAATAATGCCTAAAAGGTCAACTTATACACTACTACAGCGGTAGTAAAATAAAAAAAAGTAAAATAAAAAAAAAATGAATATTAAAAAAAAAAAAATTAAAGTTGGTGCTGCTGAACTACTAGGAGCAGCAGATTAGCACACCAGTCCCACTCCCCAACACTGCTAGACTAATAGCACTGGGCTTTTATAGTAGTAGTAGTAGTAGTAGTAAAACAACAAAAAAATAAATAAAAGCAGTCCTTACAAGGACTACTGTTATTGCAGCAGTCAGCAGATGAGATCAGAAGCAGGACAGCTGCCCACTGCAGCTACATACAGAGCACTGCAGTAGAAGGTAGATTACTAGCCAGCAAAGCTACCTAAGCTTAAATGTCCCTCAAACCCCTGCAGACTTCTGTCCCTCCAATAACAGAGCAGTATCAAAACGATTACTAGCCAGCAAACTTTCAACTGTCCCTGAAATCACTAACAGGCAGCAGCTCTCTCCCTACACTATCTCTTCAGCACACACAGGCAGAGTGAAAAAACGCTGCAGGGCTTCGGTTTTTATAGGGAAGGGGAGTGGTCCAGGGGAGAGCTTCCTGATTGGCTGCCATGTACCTGCTGGTCTGGGGTGAGAGGGCAAAAAAAAGCGCCAACAATGGCGAACCCAAAATGGCGAACGTCGCGCGACGTTCGCGAACTTCCGGCGAGCGCGAACACCCGATGTTCGCGCGAACAAGTTCGCCGGCGAACAGTTCGCGCCATCTCTAATCACTGGTGCCAAGCATGTTTTCTAAAATGTTGGTTTTTACTTGTTTGCTAATATAGAATTTGACACTGTGGGAGACCTGCTGACATAAGGCACATCTTACTTATCTGTGGTTGTGCCTAATCTTTGCAATGTGAGGCTTATTTTCCAGGTCCAGGTTATTAGTTGCTGAAAATGTAATATTGATTTATAGGACAAAAATACACTTGTAATTGTGGCAGGGCCGGGCCATGCTGGCCAGACGAGGCGCTCTAGGCAACCTGGCCAGTCCGGCGCCTGCTAACCGCACGTATGCGCAAATTGCCACTTCCATGCAGCACACATGTGCAAACTCCCGCTTTCGTGCGCATGGGCGAACCGACGCTCTCTCGCGCGCACATGCACCAATTGACGTTCACACGTACATGCGCCAATTGACGTTCACACGTACATGCACCAATTGACGTTCACACACATGCGCGGAAACACAATTCCTGGCCCACATAGAAGAAACTGTTGGAAAGAGGCGACTGGACATGGGGTAGGCGTCAGAGAAGGCATGTGCCCCCCTAGCTTTTGCGCCCTAGGCACGTGCCTACTCTGCCTACCCCTAGTTCCGGCCCTGAATTGTGGGTGTTCAGACCAAAGGGAAAAGGGAAATTAAACCACATTCTGTCTATACCATGTGAGTTGTTGGAGGTCTAAAATCTCAGGAGTAGTATTCAGGTAGAGTTAGTGAGCTTATGATATGAAAAAGAAAGGGGCAAGAACTGCAGAGGCGAACATAAACAGAGGAGATCATAACTCCAATAACACTTGGCACATTTTACATGACAGTATTAAATAAAGGGTGAGATATGTGTGCTACATCCTGCAATAAGGTCTGCTCCGTCTGTGCATTCGGTTTTATGTACTGGAAAAGGTGGCTATGTACTGTAATGAAAACACACCTTCTTTTCCCTATTCAATTGGACCTTCAGTTAAAAAAACATAAGTAAAGGCTTGCAATATGTGTTCATGAATACAAGATGATTTGCCTAATGCTAATATATCTTGCAAAGCATGGCATCCGTTTCCCCATATATGCTGGTATTACGGTTTCCTAAGCAGAGCCAACTACAACCTATGAACAGCACTGAAAATCTTGATAAGCTTTTGTCCTCAGATGTGATTTCACATAATTACTTTACAAAGACAGAATTGTAAATGCTGATTAAAACTCAGTTCAGGGCCAAGTAGGAAGTAAACCCAAGGCCAACTGTTGATTGTGTCCTGCAATAGAAAGTAGTTGTTAAAATTCTTGAGGCCTCTGGTTCACTCTTAAAACTCTAAGAATTGAGCCTTACTGTGGATGAACAGGGTGTTGGTTATTTTGTTATCAGTGCCTTTTAGGGGGCACTTGTATAAAGAGACATATAAAGTGTCTAAATAGTTCTTAGACAAGCAGTTTATTCTGACAAAAGGAGACTGAGCTGTGTGAGTACTTCCAAATAAAATGTCCTGATTTTTTGTCATTTTTGGAATACTGTTCTCTTCTCTGCTCAAAATGCCGCTTGCATGTCACTATAAAAGCTAAAGCTACCAAATTCCCTTAACACTGACATGAAATACTGAAAAGGAATTATCTACGTTTAATAATGTTTCCCTAAAATACTACATTTATTTTACTGTTCTATGATATGCAGTACAGCTTCTTTCCACAAGAGGGTAACTAAATGCTATTTTCTTCTACTGATTGCTCAAGGCATTTTATTTTTAGCTTATTACAGACAAGATTACTTCTTGAGATTAAAGGAGAAACAAACCCTTAAGAAAAAAAGCCCTACCCCCTACCCTACATAGACCCCCTCCCTACTCCCCCCAGCCTAGCTTCCTCCCTCCCCCTGGGCAAATGCTCCTAACTCTTCACTTACCCCTCCATGCAGATTATGTCCAACGGAGTTCACGTCAGTCATCTTCTTCTCTTCCGTAATCTTTGGAATGAGCCTGGCAAAGTTTCTGATTTGCGACAATTGCGCATGCGCCGAAACTCATGAAAATTGCAGAAGCGCAGGTCTCATTCCGAAGATTACCAAAGCGGCTGAAGATGGCGCCCTTGAACTCTGCTGGACATAATCTGCACGGAGGGATAAGTAAAGAGTTAGGGGCATTTGCCCCAGGGGGGGCAGCTAGGCTGGGGGAGGAAGGAGGGGGTCTATGTAGGGTAAGGGGGTAGGGTTTTTTTTTTATTAAGGGTTTGTTTCACCTTTAAGACAAACTTAATCAAATTTGGTGGTGGTTATTATTATAAAATATTTTTAAAGGTGTTTCACCTTCCAACACTTTTTTTCAGTTTAGTAACTTAAACTTTTTGAAAAGTAAACATAATGTCAAGCAAGCTTGCAATATACATTAATTAAAAAATATACAGACTTTTCATGACTTTTAATGGTTTCTGACAGTTCCTTAAGCCTAGCCCCCTGCTCCTCTGATGATTTTTCTCACTACTTTGCTGAGCTGGCTGACTACTGTTACTTTGTATCAACAGCCAGCTGTCCTTAGACTGTATCCTCCAAACACCACAATTCCCTGCACACGTGATTTTAATCAGAAACAGAACATCACTACGGAACGCATTTTAGGACATCATCAGGAGAACACACACTCCCGCAAGCACTCTCGTAAAGAAGAAGTATGCAAACTCATCTCTTATTCTATTCACTTTTTGCAGTCACACCTCCGTGCTGCCCATATTTGCTGTTTCAATCTCCCCCCCTCGTGGCTCATTCCTCAGCCTTCCCTTCTGGGTCCTCAGACCTCCCCCCTCGGTCCTCAGCCCTCCCTCCTCAGCTCTCAGCCCCCTTCTCAGCCCTCCCTCCTCAGCTATCAGCCTGGCTTACGAGCTGAGGTCTGAGCACAGAGGGCTGAGGAGGGGGCTGAGAACTGAGGAGGGAGGGCTGAGGACGGAGGGCTTTTGTAATGAGGGCTGAGGTCCGAGAAGGGAGGTCTGAGGAATGAGCCACAAGGGGGTAGATTGCAACAGCAGATGTGGGCAGCACGGAGGTGTAACTGCAGTTTCTTCGTGTGAGTAGAATAAGAGACTAGTCTGCATATGTCTTCTTTATGAGAATGCATGCAGGTGCGTGTGTTCTCCTGATGATGTCCTAAAATGCGTTCCGTACATCACAGTGCAATTCATTGTGGGTAATGTAGTTCCTGCATGCTGACTGTAAACTGTGCAGAAGTTGTTACAATTTGTAACATCAGTGTTTTAGTCCCTCCTCCTGCCAGGATTTCAAATGATGCATAAAGAGAAGAACTGTTGACCAGCTGGATTGCAGCATAGAAAATCGCATTTATTCATACTTTTTGAAGAAACATGTAACTGTGATGGGTATATTAGGGGTTTCTGTGTTATGTGGGCCTCTTTATCAAATTTTAGTTTGGAAGTCAGAGTTCCCCTTTAAAGCCAGCTGTAGTATTGATACAATGGTTGCTGAGAAATGTATCAACTAATGTAGCAAATTGTAACAGTTCAGAATCTGTACCTGGATTGAGCAGCCAGACTGAAACACCAGACATTAGCATTTAACTTCAGTTCTGGAAAAGCAGTCAAAAATAAAACATGTAAAGCAATTGAAAAATATCTTTATATCTGAGAAACAATCTGAAACTGAAAAAAAGTGTTTGCAGTTGCCTGTACCAATGCTCAACAGAACAAGTTACAGTAGTGGAACTACCAGGGGTATTGCATGCGATTGCATCTGGGCCCGCGCCCCTTTCATCCTGTTTGATCCTTTACAATATTACAATAAATTGAGCTTGTATAAAAGATTCATAGACAAAGAGAATAATTTATGTACATAGATTTCAATAGCAATCACTAAGCGGTGTATCAGCTCTTGTCCAGCATAACATTTTCAAGCTTTAGATCTCTGAATTAAAACAACAAAAATTTTGTTGAGTGGTCCTTCCTCCTAGCTATTGTTGAACTTCCTCTAATGATGGAGGTACATTTATTTTATTGTACCTTATGCTCAGTGGGTAACCATTGCAATAATATATCATACCACAGACAATGTTGCTGAGCTATGAACCCTGTTGTATCCTTCCCCTCAATTCACATCCAGCAAAGCTAAAATAAGGAGTTATCTGGATGCAATATGAATCCAGTATTGTGAAAGTGAATGCATTCAATAAAGAGTCTATTGGCCAAGAGTCTCATTCCACTTCGGACCCTGCAACTGGTGGGTGGCGCATGGAGATGACTACCCCCAGTATAGAAATGCTCTTGCTAGCTATTCCTGACTGTCTCACACTCCTATAGCTGACTGTAAAAGGGGGTCATTGGTATTCATGGGGGCGTTGTTCCCAACTTACACCTCATTTACAGAGGCTTCATCTTGCTTCAGGCCTCCAGCACATACATCTTCCTGTTTAACGTGAAGTCCAAAACGGAAGAACTTTGAGATGCCTCCCCATTTATTATACCAGGAAATATCCATAATACATCAGGATCAGTGGGATAAGCTCCCTCCTATAGGGCACAGGGTGTCTCTAAGACACTTCCTGCACAGTAGTGGAAGTTAACTCTTTCATAGCCCCTACAAATGTCTGCAGCATTACTGCATTGCAAAACCCTGGAGAAATGTAAATAAGTCGTTTTAGGAGTTAAAGCTGAAGGACGTCATAAACTTAATGAAACACCAAAAAATGAAAATCTTTTCATGTAATGAAAATATAATATATGCTTCTGCTGCATTGGTAAAATGGGTGTGTTTGCTTCAGAACCTCAACAGTAGTTTACATAAACAAGCTGCTGTGTACCCATGAGGGCAGACATTCAAAGCTGAAAAAGGAGAAAAGGCACAGGAAAGGATACGTAGCAGACAACAGATGAGCTGTGCAGTATAAAATAGTATAAAGTGTAAATAGTATAAAGTTAGTGAATTGGCGATGTCCCTGCGGGTGGCAACGCTAATGTTAGTCACTTTGCCCTTTAGTAAATCTGACCCTAAGTGCATGTGAAGTAGAGCAAAATTGTAGCTTTTGGTGTTTTATATACTGTGACAACTAGACCTATAGGGGTACCTGTGTCAGTGTCTTGGGTCGCTTTCCACAGTCTTTTAGGGTAAACAAAGCAGTCTCAGAAGTCGCTCCTCTTTATTCTGTTACACAGTCTTTGGAACAAATGACAGTTGGCAACCTAACAATAGTTGGGTGGTCATTGGTAACCAGTACCTTTACTGTGCAGTTCAGCTCCTGCTCTTTCTCTCTCACTCTTTCACTCTGAGGTCGGAGGGGTCCCTCCTCTCAAGGTCAGTCAGGTACTTTAGCTGCAGCAATTACCTTGCAGCTTTGGTCTGTATTAATTATTCCATGTTCCAGGGTGTTATATTATATTACACCCTGGGAGAAACATATCGCCCATCTATAACTACCCCAGCTGCCTTGTTACAATACATATTTTTACAAGTGCTCCTCATATTTATATTTTCCTTTCACCAGCTTCCTTATAACAGGACAATTTCATTCTATTGTTAAAAAATACCTATATCTATACTGTAAAGCCAAAGCAACTTTCTGTCTGAGGCAATGCCATAATGGCCACAGCAGTCTGGTTTTGAACCCCAGCATCACAACTCCACAACAAAATATCATCTCGTCTTCTGCAACAAACGTGGACTGATGGTCGACCAGGCTGGGGAGGTTGCAGGAAACTGGCTAGGAGGGACGGCGTGTGCTGAGTCCCCCCAAAGATTTTCTTTGTAGAGAAGGGGCAGCCCTTCTAAGTTATGTATATGGTCAGAGGTGATTTTTTTTCCAAAGAAGGAACAACTTCTTTAGAGGTTGTTCGGTAAAAAGACTTTCTATTATTTGAAAAGTAGTTACTTTTCCCCAATTTCACCATGACTGTCCAATATATTAAATGTGGGTCAATCTTTATGTATTTTTAGGCATTTTCTCAGTTGCTTGTGTATGTTGCTTAGTATTCCTTATTGCATACAGTATGAAAAGTATTTGTATTTTCAATGGATTTTCTTATTGGTAGCATCCTGCTGTGGGGATGGGCATCGTATCAAAACAGAGGGAAGAATGGATGCAGGAAAACCTGCTTCATTCTTTTAAATATGAATATCTGACAGATGTTCAGCTATACTGTATATTCATCCCGAACACAATGAATTACATTGAATTGGTCCTGCAGTGGCCCAGTCAAAGCCCTGATCTTGGTTCTTCTGAGAATCTGTAGCACGGTTTGACAGGTAAGTTGCATAGCATTTGTGACAAATACTGAGTGTGACCAAAACCCCCTTCTACTGGTCCCATTTTATCCATAGCTAACTGACTAGTACACATCTAATCCAAGATGGTGTTTCTTCTTTGTTCTACTTTCCCGCCAAAAAGCTGTAAACAAAGGAGCTCCCAGGATTGCCCTCCAGAAGAGCTGGACAAACCCCTCCAAGGTATTTCCCCCTCCCCTAATGATGCAGCAGGGCCCCTGCCAATCAGACCTGCGTGGGTGGGGTTAACCAGAAGCAGGGCCGGCCTCCCAGCCAATCAACCCTAGGGGGTGGGGAAAAGGCCAGAAATACCAGAGGGGAGGGGTAGAGAGTTGTTGTTGTTCGTCTGGGGTGTAACCTGGCTGTGGCAGGGCACCCTCCTCTGCGGTTCCTTGGAGTTTATCCTAGCTGAGGCAGGAAGACTCCCTCCAACAGTTTGGATTTCCCTACCTCCCAGAAGGGAGGATCCCCTTGAGGTATTGTTATTCTGTGGATTTACCCAAAAGCACTTTGCTCCGTACCCCTTTGAAATTGCCCAAAGGAACTCCCTGACTTTGTGTTTGGATTTGCCTGGAGGGCGTGTGCATCATGGTGTGGATTGCTCCAGGGGAAGCTCTTCATTTCTGACCGGGAGTGTTTTGGACTTGGGGATTTCACATGCTAATTCCATGTTCCTGATCTGCTGCTTGTTTTATATCTGAAATAAACTCCTGTGTAAACCCTTCTTACAAGTGTGGTATTTCCCTGTGTGTGCTAGTTGGTCATACGTAACGTCACACGTTTACGTGACAGCATTTCTTTTGAATTGCACTGGAATCCAAATGCCACAGAAAAGGAGGGCTTTGCATTTGCTATTATCTCTGCCCTCTCTCCTCCTGTATGGGTTAATATTGTTTATCAAATGTCCAAATATTACAATGTCTATAAAAATAAAATCAGCGTCCGTCTCTTGCAGTTTATATCACCTCGACTGGTGTAACGTTGAGTAGTGCAGCAATAAACATGTTTTTCCACTTGCTTTATTCACCCATCCCTCATTCATGTCACTAAAAACAATCTCACCGATTTAGCTGTTTCTCTTCATGCACCATTGGCCTCTTTGAATGATTCTTGCAACATGATATTGTTTACATATGGGCGCAGCCATCCTATTCCCAGGGACAGGAGCAGCAGCAGCTCTACACAGTGCAAGCAGACTTGTTCCTGCTCAGCAGCTTGCCTAGGATAGTAACCTACTGCACTTCAAAATCCCACTGGCTAATCAGAAAGCAGAGCACAGTCACCCGTGAGGAAGAGACAGCCTCAGCCAATGATAATCCACTTTACATCTGTAGCACAGACACTTCTTCCCACAGCTGGAAGTAAGCTATGCCTGAATGTTGTTGTGGTTCTCTGCTCAGCCTGCCTACTCCGCTCCGGCTTCTCAGCATCAGGTGACCTGCAGCATCTGCATCTGACATGGCTGACACAAAGTGATGCTGCCTCTGTTCTCTGGGAACACAAAGGCCACATACAGAGGACCACTGAAAGGAAGTAGCTGATTAGATATAGTGGAGCTCCTGGTGAGTTGTGTCTTCACTCTGCTTCTATGTCGTCACCATGGTTGAAGTATAATTAAAAAGGCTGGTTATATGTTTTTATCGTAATCCATTTTAATATACAACATGCTTTGTTCATTTTATTACATTGTGCTCGGGAATTTATTTGATTTAAAAAGTGTATTTACAGCTTTTACATACAAATAGTTTTCTGCTCCTACAATTGTAATACATGCTGCATATCAGAGTAGGTAAAAACGTACATACATTTAGGGGTTAATTACTGAACTCCAGTTGGGCTTTTTGAGGCAAAACTAACATTTTTCATTTTTTTTTTTAAAACTCAAAAGATTTATTAAAGCCTGATGCAGCAAAAAGCCGAATTCGAAAATCTGCCACCTCAGACCTGCCGAGGTTGTGTATAAGTCAACAGCAGAGGTCCCTATCCTATTTTGATGTTTCTGTGGTCTGAGCTGGAATAAGCCCAAAAATCCGACCTTTTCTGGAAAAAATCCAATAAAGATTCAGGCTTTACGGGAAAAAGCCTGAAAAAGTAGAGAGATTCGGGTAAAAAACTGTGAAAAAACATCCAATTCGGGTTTTTGCTTGATTCTATCGATTTTTTTTACCAGAACCAATTAAATCAAGCTGTTTTAATAATATATTAGGTCAAAAAGTGGATTCTAGTTGGGTCGGACTTTTTTATTTAAAAAATCTGAAAAATTCTGATTTTTATAAATAATCCCTTTACAGTCTCTATTACATTTTCTATGCATTTACCTATAGATAGCTAAATAGGTATTCTGTATAGAAAAATAGTTATAGATATACAGTATATATATATATATATATATATATAAACGTTACATTTTAAATTGTTGTTACCATTTATGTAGCACTGGGAAATTAAACAGCTCTTGAAAGAGAATGTAATCAATGTGGTATATACAGTGTACATGTTTTTATTTTTATTCATATTTTAGGCAGTTTATTTAACAAGGAACTTCCCAGTCTATTTCTGTGGCCTCCACACATATTTTTAAACAGAAGACAGAAAAAAGCACGTTTGGCAATTTTACGGACATTGCAGGGACCTATAGGAAAAAATCATTACCTTTATAATATGTATCTTATATGGTGGCTACTACAGCTGTCATTCACATAAAGGGAAGGGGGTTATATTTAAAATATGTAAAGAAATTATTCAGTATGAAAATATGGCAGTTTGCCACACCTCCAACTTTTAATTGCTGGTATGCTTATGATTTATCTTTTTTCCCCTCCCAAAAAAAATATATAAAAATAACTGAGGGGCACTCTGAAATGTAATGTTATTATTTAATATAAAAATATGTGAAGAAATTATTCAGTATGAAAATATGGCAGTTTGCAACACCTCCAGCTTTTAATTGCTGGCATGCTTATGATTTATTTATCTTTTTTCCCCCCAAAAAAATAAATATATAAAAATAACTGCGGGGCACTCTGTCTCAGCTGAATACATTTTCGTTTATGGAAGTACACACATCCAGAATATGAATACTTTCAATTTGGGGAGTCCCTTCAACAAAGCCTTATGCTATTATGTAAATATTTCAGAACATTTGCATGTACAAATGGGATATGATCCCATATCTTCTCAGCTGAGACCGGTAACCTAATCTCATCTAATTTTACATGCAGCGCAGATTAGTTAAATCCTTGAGGCTTAATTGTACTGTGAGTGCTTAGTTTAGTAATTTAGTAATTTAGATGGCTTCTCCGTTAAAGGGCTAGTATGTTAATATTATTTGACCTGTGCCTGAAAATATTTTATTTTAAATTCTGTAGTAAATTATGATGTTTATATATGACTTTTTGCTCATTTTGTTCTGTGCAGGGAAACTGTTTTTCTGGTAACGATGGGACTATTTTCAGCAACGTATGATATAGGGATGCATCGAATCCAGGATTCGGTTCGGGATTCAGCCAGGATTCAGCGTTTTTTAGCAGGATTCGGATTCGCTGAAATCCTTGTGTCAGGCCGAACTGAATCCGAATCCTAATTTGCATATGTAAATTAGGGACAGGTAGGGAAATCACGTGACAGGTAGGAAAATTTTCGTCACAAATGAAGAATTTTTTCCACTTTTTCCTTTCCTTTCGGATTCGGTTTGGTATTCGGCCAAATCTTTCTTGAAGGATTCTGGGATTCGGCCGAATCCCAAATAGTGGATTCGGTGCATCCCTAGTATGATATGCAGATTGGTCTGAAACACATGGGACATACTAATCCCAGAAAACTTTCATGGGCAGGACCAAACTTCTAGTCAAGTCCCACCCATATTGTGGTGTATCCCATCACCATCAGGGAGCCCACACATCTTCTATGTCATTAAATATTGAGGGTGTTTTTTTAAACCCTTTTAAAACTTTGGGCTGATTTGACCACAGCTTATGGGCAGGTGAAAAGCAGGAAATTTCCATCCTGCACATTTCGAGGCACATTTATCAAGGGTCGAATTTCTAATTCATGTAAGTTTTTTAAAACTCCCATGAACTCAAAATTAGACCAATAAAAATGTATTATAAAAATCTAATTTTTTTAACTCAAGTGAATATGATTGACCTGAAAAATGTCAGGAAGACTCCAAATTAATCCCATGACGTCTCCCATTGACTTAAACAACAATTTGGCAGGTTTTAGGTGGCGAATAGTCACATTTGAGTTCTTAAAGTGCCAGAGTATGATAAATCTTGAAATTGAATTAGAATTTATAGAAAAACTAAAATAAAATTTGAATAACTCCCTAGTCGAATTTGACCGTTTTGACATAAAAAAACTATAAAAATTCAAATTTTAAATTTGACCCTTGATAAATCTGCCCCTACAAGTATCTACCCTGAACATGAGATTAAAATGAACAGTTTAGTTAGTTTAGCGTGATTCTCTAATTCTGGATTATTTTTGTGCCTCTTTCGCAATAGTTGTATTTGGTGCCCAAAAATCTGCAAGATATGTAGCAGAAAATTGAGCTGACCTAAAAGCCATCAAAAATAAATGCTAACTAAAGGCAGCTATTGCAAGCAAAATTAAGTACATCAGACTTAAATGGACATTATTGTGATGGGCAATGGTTTACTAGGGATGCACCGAATCCAGGATTCGGTTCGGATTTCGGCCAGGATTCGGCCTTTTTCAGCAGGATTCAGATTCAGCCGAATCCTTCTGCCTGGCCGAACCGAATCTGAATCCTAATTTGCATATGCAAATTAGGGGCGGGGAGGTGACTTTTTGTCACAAAACAAGGAAGTAAAAATGTTTCCCTTTCCCACCCCTAATTTACATATGCAAATTAGGATTCGGATTCGGTGCATCCCTAATTTTAACATACTTTAGTTAATGGGTGGCTTAATCCTCGAAAATCTAAGGTTATTGCCATATGAGGAAAAACATAAAGGAAGACTTTAACCATATTTAATTTGCTTCTGTAGATTCTAGTAGTTATTTGAGGTTATTTGTTAGAAAACACTGTTCTATTCCTGATAGGATGCCCCAAAATTTACCCCTTGGAGGTATTAGCTTTTGAAGTTGTCACCTTTTATATGATTCTTCAGAGCACCTAGTCAGTAACTTCCATGCCATCTTTGATTGATTTGTATGAGTTGATGGTCTAAGGCAGGGCTGTCCAACTGACAGCCTGCAACCCCATCTTGTTTGGCCCCCACATGAAAGTCTGCCTGCTGTGTCTGCTTACCATGTGTAAAATTTAAAAGGTATCACTACAGAGATTAACTGACCCCTGCATTGTTTAAACCTCTAATTCAGACTGTAATCCCCTGTATTGTTCACACCTGTAACACCTCTATTGTTCACACCCCTACATATCTGTACTGTTCACACTTCAGTCCCAGACTGAAACTGCCACATTGTTTACCTGTTTGCCTGCTGAAGGGGAACCAGTACTGTATGTAGTATATCTTAGAGTGGTCCTGATAGGTTTCCCTGTGTCCTGCTCTGTTCTGCCTGCCCTATGCTCCCTGTGTGTGCCATACACTGCCTGGTATTTGTTTTGGGGGTTAGTTAGCATCTGAAAATGATTGTAAGGGGCCCTAAATCTTGTGCTGGGGGGTGATGTGTTATCCACAGGGGAGAATGAGGCATATGATTTAAGGGTATGTCTTATTATGACTTGACTTTTTTCACATATGAGTGTTGAGTGATATCCCTGCAGTGAGCACTATTTGGTTTTTTGGTGTGCTACGACCATTAATGTGGACATGGTCTTGTGGTAACACGGATGTGGTTTAAAGTGGGTGTGGTTTAAAAACAGGGAGTGGTCAACACTGGCTTCCATTATCAGCCCTCCGCCATGTAGGTCAGAAAAATTCCGGCCCTCAGTACCACAGAAGTTGGACAGCACTGGGGTAAGGGATGTCATCTTAAGTTAGGGTTATCTTTCTTCAAAAATAAGTAGAAGAACTAATCCAGTTCCTGGGGAGCCCGGCGTTGTTTTGTTTCTTTGCTCCAACAACATCTGTTAAAGGTCATAAGTACCCCAAACTCAGTAAATAGAACTCTTGGAGGAAATAAGTGTCATATCTGTGAGTATACCAAATATGTGTGTGTGTATATACAAGACCCTCAAGTTCTCGATTTCCATTTAACAGTGTAATGTATAAAAGACAAATATACCATAACTGTTTTTTTTAATCAATGGTTGCTCATTCTTCCTTTTAGTAAACAGATGTTCTTGAACAATATCACTTAGTGGAGCTGTACAACATGCAGAGGGAATGAGACAAGCAAAAAAATGTAGTAGTGAATGTATAGTGTATAGCAGTTTAGTAGTGAATCTATAGCAGCAATAACACATGACTTGTGCTGGGTCCCAACTTGGATTTTTTTGTCATGTCACACTGGCCCAGTCTGACTCATTGTAACCCCATATGATGTGCTTGTTTTAAACTTCTTGTTTAGTATACAGGTATGGGACCTGTTATCCAGAATGCTTGGGTTTTCCAGATAACGTATCATTTTGTAATTTGGTTCTTTATATCTTAAGTCTACTAGTAAATCATATAAACATTAAATAAACCCAATAGGCTGGTTTCGCTTCCAATAAGGATTAATTATATCTTAGTTTGGATCAAGTACAAGCGACTGTTTTACAGAGAAAAAGGTATACATTTAAAAAAAAAAAATTGGATAAAATGGAGTCTATGGGTGATGGCCTTCCCTTAATTCAGAGCTTTTTGGACATTGGGTTTCTGGGTAATGGATTCCATACTTGTACAATCCAACTACTCCAATCCCACTTTTCCAAAAATATATTAATTAATTTCTTTCCTATTATAACATAGTATTATAATGACTTTTCAGATTTTTCTATTTTTGATTGAGTTGTGTAAAACATTGGGGAACATTTACTAAAGGGCAAAGTGGCCGTCACTAGCGAAAATTCCCATAAATAACATCCGCAGGGACATCTCCAATTTACTAACAGGCATAGAGGACAATTTGCTAGCGAAAGAGACTGTCGCTAGCGCAGTTTCACACCCTTTCGTTACTCCGCAAATTCACTAAAGTGTGAATGTTACAGAACATTTCTTCTTTTGCTACAGTTTCCTTCATCAGCTTAGACCTGGCGAACCGATAAGATGAAGCTACATCTTCCTTAATCTTATGTCAGTGACATCATATTCTATATTTTAAAGTGGGATTGTCTTTAAAATTAGTAACTATTGAAAAATGTTGTTTTAACCTTTCTTACCATTTGAGGGACATGCCCCATTTGTTTTAGGGTGGGCTCATGTCTAGGGCATTAGAGGATCTCTTTTGTCTTTATTTTGCTTCCTTGGACATTTTTAATAAGTGGCCACTTTAAGCATTTGCACCAACATCTCTAATAAAGACATATACAACCTATATGTACAAACAAAGTTTGCTAAGTTGAAACGCCCGTTAGCGAAAGTTTGCTATGAAATGCTCGTGCTGACGAATTAATGCTAGTGATACTTCACCAGTGTTCAGCTGCCGAGATGCAACGTTGCATTTTACTTATTGAGTGTAGTGGTAGTGAATTTGCACCTGGCGAAATGGTGTGAAGTGTGGCAAAGCCTTCAAACGAAAAAATTCGCCCTTTAGTAAATTCGCCCCTTTGTCTCTGAACATAATGTACCGCTTCTACTTTCACAAATATATCTTTTTCACTTTGGGGATATCAGTTAGATGCAAAAACAGACTACTGTAGATTAAAAAACATGAATAGAATATGGTTTAGAGAATGCTCTTTCATGGGCAAGTTCATGGGTGGGGTACCTTGCTTGTCAGCAAAAAGATCTAAATTGTAGTAAAACAAGGAATTGGAGCTGCAGCACTTCAATTCATGTCTCTCTACATTTACTCCTACATACACGTAAGCAAAGTATCTAATTTTATTAGAGACATGAAAAACTGTTACCTTGACAGCTGAACTACCCTACAGCAGGGTTAGCATCTGCTCAAGTATTTGGTTTCATTTTTACTAGGATATCTTTTAGTGATAGATGGAGAAGATGGAGCACCCTCGACAAGTTAATTATTTCTCAGCAGGTCTGAGTTGGAGTACTTTTTTATTCAGACTTTTCCCACCCTCTGGGTTTAATAAATTCTGAAAAATGCAAGTTTTTTTTTCCAGTAAAAATTCAGATTATATAGTAAAAAAACCTCGACTTTTTACTTTAATAAATAACCCCCTTAGTGTATTGACCTATAACTATATGGGTCTATAACTAGCACTATAACTAGCATTTTTCATTGACTGTGAATATTTTCCATATATTAAGGGGCAGATTTATTAAGGGTTGAAGTGGTCAAAACTCTTAAATTTGAAATGTGAATTATCCAAAATCGATTTGAGTTTTAATTCGAAATTATAATTTTGAGATTTGTCATACTCTGGCCCTTTAAGAACTCAAATTTGATATTCGCCACCTAAAACTTTCGCTTGCAAATAAGTCAATGGGAGAGGTTTCAGTGATCAATTTGATGATGTTTGCAGCCTTCCTGGCATTCCTGGAAGTTTTTTCGGAGAAAAGAGTTTATGGGAGTTTTGAAACGTTTGATAAATGTGCCTCTAAGCCAAGTGCCAAGATTATCAGAAAAATCAGAGATATACTTAAAGTAAAAAAAAATGCGCCTAAAGAAGTGCCCCTGATATTTTTAAAACATTAAAATGTTTTCTCTTATTTTTAACAGTTCTAAAATAACATTCAAGGGAAGTTATGCTAATCTGTGGGAGGCCAAGCCAAGGTTTAATTTTAGAAAACAATTTGCTGTGGCACAGAAAGATAAAGCCTGAAATAAAAGCTTTTTGCAATGGCATGTTAAATGCTATTATGCCTGTGAACACAAAAAGCAATTTATATAAATATAATATATATATAAAAATAAATAAAATAAATCAAGCATTCCCTTATATGAGCAATATTTATCATTTTCAGTCTTCTTGCTCTCCTGTGTTATTTTTTTTTTAAATTAAATGCTGAGTATGTATTTACATAAGGTTTCAATGTTTACAATAGCGTTTGGCAACACCCATTCTATTCAATGACGTGGGAGTCCCTTTTATGAAGCCACTGTATTCTCAGTCTGTATACACAGAGTGATGGAAAGTACAGCACATACTTTACTTAATATGAAGATTTTCAGCAGAACAGCAACATTTATTTGCAGGCTTCTGAATAACCCCCTTCTTGTGTACTGTGTTATTATGTACACCCAAAATGTATTTTTTTTCCCTATCGAAAATTCTATATGTCTACGAAAAAGTGGAATGTGAATACTATTTTATAGTAGGCAATGTGTAAGAATACCTAGTGGTCCAGTGGGCTGACGGGGACGCCCGCAGTGCTTCGATCCCTGTTTGACACTGTGTCCGAGCCTCTTCCAGGCTTTTGACATCATCGAGGTTGTTGCGAAATTCAAATATTTAAAGGCACATGTTCCTTTTTACTATTGTCCAACATTGTCTATTCTCCATAGTTCCTGGAAGCTATTCTAGTTTGTTCAGTCCGTTCCTGTCCTTGCCTGTTCCTGATCTTTCCAAGTTTGCCGCCTGTTCTGACCATTGCCCGTTCTCTGGGATACTGAGCATTGTCTGTTGTTTTTGACCTTGGCCTGTGACCTAGACTACTCTCCTGCCTACTGTTTGGTACCGCATTGTCTGTTGCTTTGACCCAGCTTGCTTTAAGACTGTCTGCTCCCCCATCCCTTCCTTATACGTTCTGTTCCCTTGCTCCCCCAGAACTCTCTCCCTGGTTCCCCCCCGTTAAAGGTAGCCATAGACGTAATAATTATGATCTTTCTTTCCAAGAAAGAGCATTCATTTCAATACAGATGTGTAGAGGTGAATCATCAATTATACAGGTAGAAACAATAGAATTCTACCTGTATCTGATGATTCAGCACTACAGTGGGTGGTCTTCGGGTGCATTCAAATGCGCCAGATCAAAATTTTCGCCAATCGAGGAGCCGACCAATATCCAAGTCTTCTGCCAATAACAGCCAGCTTGTCTCCCGCCATACATGCACCAAATTTCATACAAAAATTTATTTGATACGATAATATCTGTGTGTCTATGGCCACCCTAGTGGCATCTTAGTAGTGGAGGGCTCCTCCCAAAGCCAAAGGCGGTTGCTATTGGCAATAGAGCGAGCCGAGAACGGGACCTTGGAGTTAGTTCTGGATTTGGGACACCGCACGTTACACAATACCAGGCCAATAAGGTAAGGGCACCTAAGTCAAGTACCTTTCCTGTCCTTGGAAACTTGCACAATCCATGTCCCACGTTGATGCCACTTGAGTCTCTAATTTTGACCCTGGTTATAAGCTACAATGTAACTCATCAATCACCAGTAGCAACATTATATAAACACAATTATTTTACTTTTATATACATCCCTGGCTTATGTTTCTATTGAATATCTTACAACAGTGGTACATAAACATGTGAGTGTATTACTGTACATATAATAGAGATCCTTTTGTACAAGGAGAAAAGACAAATAGCAAAAAGTAACTTTTAATATGTTGAATAAAATAGTAATCAAAGTTTCTGTTACAGATTTCTTGTTATTGAATATTTTACAGTGCATTGGCAAACATAAAAAGGATAATTTACAAACAAGCTTCAAGGTGGCAAGATCGCTCCGGTAAGGGGTGATCTGCTTTGTAGACAAGATGGAGTCACCCATAGCCACAACGTCATATTGACATGTCATGTGCTGGAGGTTATGTCATTGCGCTGAAATAAAAATGCAAAATAAATACACGCCAGAGGTTCAACCCCAAGTATAGGTCTTACTTCTGTGACTTCCTGGTTGCACTAATATTCCTTTCTGACTGATTTCTGGTTCCTGACCCTTCTGCATGATTCTGACTATGCTGAGTTAGTGCGTGTCCTGACCTTTTTGCCTGGCTTATGACTTTGAGCATCTTAGCCCTTTGTGTACAACATATTGAACTTTTCCTTCCAACGTTTACTATTACTTCCTCCTTGGTCCTGACTTCAACACAACTAAAAACTCTCAGGCTCTGAAACAGGGATGCACTTACTGATGCCATGCATTAAAAGTTCTTGCATCTAAACTCTTGCACTTGCATTATATTTGCAGTAAGCAGCATTCTATCCAGTCTGATTTCATAAATTATGTACAAGAGCACCTTTTGAAGCAGTGGAACCCTAGAGCTACCACTTCCTAGAACATGTTGGTAGTTCTGGGGTAAGTGTTGGGATGTCCAGGGCACACTTGGGCCCTCCACCTCATTCCCCTTTGTGAACTTCCCCCAATGCCCCATCACAAATTCCTCCCATGCCCATCATTTATTAAGGTTTGAATAGTAAATTCAAATTTGAATTTTTGAATTTTTTTTTTGGTGTCAAAACTCACAAATTCGAATTTAAAAGCACCATGAAATGTATCACACCCCAGCCACGGAAATAGTTTTAATAGTACATTAGAATAGTGCATGTACTATATGTATTTTATGCCAAAATATACAGTATGTAGAAAGTGTATGTCTGCTTTACACTGCTTGGCATATGCAAAGTGCAGGGAGACACAGAGATTATCTTACCATGTGTCTGTGCATGAGTTTCTCTGTGGAGCTGTGTTGAGCTTGTTTGTTTCAGTAAGTATAACCTGATAAGCTTTAGTATGTTTCTTTAGATCTGTGTTTATTTGAGACTTGGTTTGCTAGACAAGGGTGCCTTTCAGGTACAGTATATTACATATTCACATTTCAATGGCACCCAAACTGTAATTCATTTATCCATCTGCTGTGGATTGTAATTAAGATGATTGGCAAGTAAAATTGGTAAATGTGGCAGCACATTGAAGATCTTAAAGAAAGAGTTGCCAAAAAACAACCCCCAAATAAGCACCCCTTTAGGATATTTATACCATGTGTACATTTGCATTCTTCCTACCATCTATCTGCAGTCAGAATCAGAACAGTTAAGATGAGCAGAAGATGAGAAGAACACTAAATTTACATTTCTCTATAATAGGACTATGAAGATTTTCATTCATCCAGGTCATGGTATATGGGTAAATCTAAAACAACTGGACTTGCTGAGTAATCATTGAAGACATTTCACTACTCATCCGAGCAACTTCTTCAGTTCAACTGAAGATTACTCAGCAAGTCCAGTTGTTTTAGATTTATCCATACTAGATATTTCTCTATAATATACAGTAGTGTTGGAAGGAGGAGAAGCATTTCCTTGTCCTTTAAAATGATTGTTTGTAATTAAAGTTCATATTGTGATTTTGACTTAGATACCATACTGTCTCTGCAGCTACACAATAGTCAACTGCATTAGTAAAATGACTCTTAGAATTTCAAACTCAGGCATAAAATGACCGATTCTCTGGCACTGTAGATTTTATGTTTCAGGTTGTCTTTTAATCTACAAAATGGACTTTTCAAAAGTTGAATGAAATGGAGAAATGATATTGAAGGACAGGGGTTGCAGTTGCCTGGGAACAATATAAGCTACGGGATAATTAAAAGCTGTAGGTGACCTACTGAAGAAGTTTGCAATTTTCTGCACCTTAGTACTTAGTCAACTAGTAGAAATTTAACTTTTGGTCATCAACAACCAAACAAAGAAGCCATAAATACAGCACTCTCCATACAGTTCCAACAAATAATATCAGTGGTGGAACAACCAGGGTTTTTTTTAAAAAAAACTTTATACTCCAATATTAAAAAAAACTGCCACAAATAGAAAATAATAAATAAAAATTCTTTATTTCTGAAAACAACTGAACTGAAAAAAATGTTGGAAGGTGAACAACCCCTTTAGGATAAGGAGTTATTCTATTGCGGGCACCCTTTAAGCAGCTAGTGATTATTCATTTATGTTATATCAGAATTGAAGACATACCATTTCTGTTTGAATTAATACCACTAATGTTTATGAATAATGCAGACTGTGTCCTTTTCACCCAATGTTCTGAATGTAAGGGGTAGACGATGAGTGTGTAATGGAAGGCAGCCTTGTAATTGAGTCTACTCTAGTCAATGGACCTCTTGCTGTATATAAAACCTTACCCAGATTGAGTAGCTTGCATATAGTATTACTGGCTTTTGAGCAGTACATTGAGACTTGAATTGTGCATTTACATTTCAGTCATCTGAACACTGACCAAACAGAATGTAAAAATAGTCAATCATAAATGCCCAAACACAGAATGATTTAGTATGTGCTGTTTTAAATGGTTCATCAGCTGCTTGAATCTCCTGCAATAAAGTGAGAACTTCCATTAGGTGTATTTAGAGTATTGGTGATTTTTTCTGTTCTTCCAAAATTTACTTTCTTATTTATTTAATGAAATGTCTTGTAGTGACTTCTGCATTGCTTCACATACTGTTCACATATTTTCTCTTATCCAATATCCATTGTGGATTTATCGATAAGTACAGCGCATATATTTAATTTTAACTGTGCCTAAAAAACAAATTTGTAGGAAGTAGTATCCAGTCAGGTGAAAGTATTCCTAATGGTGACTTAGCCAGAAATAACCTTTTGCAAAAATTGCAAAATACATTATATTAATTTATGAAATAATAAGCAGATTTCATTGCACTATACTCTTTATCCCTTGGAAGACCAGCTTGTGGCCCTTCAGCTTTTGCAGTACTGTAACTAGAGGGTGGCAGGCCCTGGTGCGTGATGCGTAGCCGTGGCCCCTCCCCCTCTGTACGGCCCTGGCCCGCTCGCACCCCCTGCTCCCCTGGTAGTTCCGCCACTGAGCTTTTGTTTAAATATCTGAGCAGTCACTTATTACAGTTGATGCTGGGGATATAGTTGTCGGTCTGTAGACTGATTGAAGTAAAAGGAAAGTCATTTACACTTGGGGGTGCCAAAAGTTAGGTACCCCAAGTGGTAGTATTTACTTACCCGACACCCTGGAGCCAGTGCTCCTACAGCAGAAAAATGCACCGTTCTAGGGTTCTACGATCACCACAGATCGATCCTTTTTTTCATTTCTTTGCTTTTCAAATTTCTCAGGGCAGACGCATGCTCAGTGGAACTACATAGCCTGCTTTTTTTGTTTAAAGTTCGGCTTTTCGCTCTGTTGTGCATGCTCAATGGTGCTCGCAGGAAGAACCCCGCGCTGGTTTTCTGCTGATAGGTGCACCGGCTCGGAGTGTCAGGAAAGTAAATTCGGGTGCCTAACTGCTGGCAACCCCACATATAAAAAAGCAGTATAAAGTAGCTTTTGCACTGGATGTGGAGCTACTTAGCTTCCTGAATTTAGTTGCCATTTCTTCTTCAGAACTGTTATTCTGCCTTCAGCCATAAGACAAAAAGTCAAAAAAGAAGATTCAAGTTTCATCCCTAGATTTAAATATTTGATACAAAAAAATTGTATCATAGATCAAAATACTGCATGCAGAAATCACGAGTGGATAATATTCAATGCCATGCTTGTGGAGTCAATCAGCATGTAAACAAATTAGAGTATAACATGTAAAATATGAAGTCAGTGTAGGCTATATTATATGTACAACCTCTACCTTATCAGTCACTGATGCTCATTGCTCTCAACTACTTTTTATATTGTAAAAAGTAAACAAAAAGCAAGAAAAAATATACATGATCTGTCCTGTGCGGCAGCAAACAACTATTACTAATACAACTATTATTGGGGTTTTTTTGTAAAATAAGCAAGAAATTAGTTCATTTTGCACTTTTTAAAAGTCTGCTGTGCCCAGGCATACATCTGTAGACAAATTCATTTTATAATATAATCTGCAATTTTGTATACTCTTTTATAGTCTTTGCTCATTTTGCTTATTTTGGTCATTCAGCCTGATGGTTTTGTTTTTTGTCAAAAGACTAAATCAAAACTATCGCAAAAATGAAAATTTAATATAAGCTTCAGCACACGGAAATAAAAAACATTCTAAATACAATCAATTAAAAATGCTGTATTGTTTCTGAAATAATCAAGTTTATCATCACTATTCCTCTCTCTTCTTGCAGGAGTTCCTTTTGCATAGAAGATGTACAGTATTACAGCTCACTATTAAAATCACCAGAAATCCCGTCTCTCTACATGCAGAATTTGTGCAAAAGGCAGTTATTTTGTTAGATTTTGTTTGTACTGGAATCAGTTATTTGAATAGGCTTTAATACATCTGCTAGGAAAGGAAGCCCTGAATGAATATCTGACACCCAACTCCTGCATGAAGACAGAATGAAGAGAAGCAGATGCTGAGAGAGGAATAGTGAAGATAAACTTGATTATTTCAGAAACACTGCAGAATATTTAATTGATCGTATTTAGAAAGTTTCTTATTTCAGTATGCTGAAGCAAATATTACATTTTCATTTTCATGATAGGTTCCCCTTTAAAAAATTATGTTAAAAAAGGACCTATCTAATACAAAAGTAGTATATTTTTTGTTGTATGTAGTGGATTCTTCTGAAATGCAAACGTTGCACAGTTTTGACACCTTCATATTGTTCTCTTCTCACTTATAGTACTGAATAAACATGAGTAGTGAACTTAACATTCCAGTGGATCCTTCCACCCCTGCTGTCTCAGAAAGAGGAAACAAAGGCATGGACTACAGAGACTGGGTCAGACGTAGCTACCTTGAACTGGTCACATCCAACCACCATTCTGTTCAGGCTCTTTCCTGGAGGAAGTTGTACCTCAGCAGAGCCAAGTTAAAGGCCTCCAGTCGCACATCTGCATTGCTGTCTGGATTTGCTATGGTATGTAAGGATTCGGATGTATCCTAAATTCTTCACAAAACATTTGGACGAATAATGAAACTAATCTGAAATGAGGGGCAAAATGGAACCGTGTGCACAGTGCATGGTTAAAAAATGTCCTTGTTGTGTGACAAAAAAAATGATATAATTTTTAGGATTCGGATTAGGTTCAACCAGGCACTCAGATTCGGCAAAATCTGAAACTTGCTGAATCCTGGCCAAATCCCGAACTGAATCCTGGTTTTGGTGCATTCCTATAATAGAGTCTATACAGATGGCCTTTGCATTATTCTCAACTTTCGGGATAACAGGTTTCTGGATAACGGAGCCAATACCTGTATTGTTGGTGCCTTAAAGGTAAACTATGAAATGGCACAGCTATGGCAAATTAAAGAACAAAGCATTATTGTAGAGTAAACTTTGCCTGTGATTTACTAGTCTTTGGTTTCATTCATCCCACAGACTGTAATCTAATTCATTGATCCCAGTCACAAGGAACATTTTAAATAATAAAATAATTGGAAGAGAAACCCTGCTTTGAAATAGGGTAAAATTTTCTTACTGGGCTAGTACAATACACACCAGGGGAAAAATTCACTAACTGGGCATAATTCGCCAGCGCTGGCTTAGCGCACATCACAACACTTCGCCAGGCGTAAATTCGCATGGACATCGCTAATTTGCAAAGATCCGAAGTTGCGCACAGGGTACCGAATGCTGGCAAAGTTGCACTAGTGAAAATATGCTCAGCAGTTCGAAGTTGCGCTAGCGTTGGCTAATTTACATACGGCGTGCAGTTAAAGTACAATGGCCGTATATGCTGCAGCAAATACATTACACAAGTCCAGGGAACCTTAATAAAATGATATAGAGGTGTTATAATGCCCTACACATGTGCCCACAGTTTAGTTTAGGTGCTATATGTTATCAAATGGAGGGGGGAAGGAGGGTACCCCAAAAAAAAATTTTGATCTTTTTCAGCCTATCACCCTGTAAAAAGGAAAAGAAGCCAGCGTTTTTTGGGACTCCCTTCGTTTTTTGGGAGCTCCTATCTACTCTATTGCACTTCGCCTGGTCTGAGGGGGCGAAGGCAAGTCTGGTGATAGAGGTAACGTTGGGTAAACGTAGTGAATTTTCGTAGAAACGATCTTTCGCTAGAGCGAAAATTTGCCTGGCGTTAGAGTGTGGAGTTGCACTTCTCCTTTGCGAAATTACGACAGCGACCGTTAGTAAATCATCGAAATGCCGAAATGACGTAACAGCGAATTTGCGTTAGCCACTTCTCCCTTTAGTAAATTTCCCCACAGGTTTTAAAGATCAGACATTTAATGAAAACTGAAGCATTATGTTAACCTGCCTGTAACTGCAGGTAGCCACAGCACAGTACTTATGTGCCATGTTGTGAACCTGAGGCCACGGTAAATAGACAGGCTGTGCAAAATAAAAAATGTTTCTAATATAGTTAGTTAGCCAAAATTGTAATGTATAAAGACTGGAGTGACTTGATGTCTAACATAATAGCCAGAACACTACTTCCTGCTTTTCAGCTCTCTAACTCTGAGTTAGTCACAGGGGCGTTCCACCAATGAGGCGAGTTGAGACACTCGCCTCAGGCGGCAGCGCCCCCCTGGTTACCAGGGGCGGTAAAAATGCCGCTCCTGGTAACTAAGAGCCGAATTTCCGGTTTTCAACCCGGAAATTCAGCTCTTCTAGTGCAGAGAGCGCAATTGCGCTCTCTGCACTAGCGTCGTGCAGCGCCCCGACCCCCTCCTGCGCAGAAAATGTGAGCGCCGTGAGGAGGGGTCGGGGCGGCAATGGAAGGCCGCCTCAGGCGGCATAAAGGCGCTGATCGGCGCTGGTTAGTCAGCGACTTGAAGGGGGGCCACAGGGGACATATCTGTTCAGTGAGTTTGTAATTGATCTTCAGCATTCAGCTCAGATTCAAAAGCAAACAGTTATGACCCAAGTGCCCCCTCAAGTCTCTGATTGGTTACTGCCTGGTTACCAATCAGTGGAAACAAAGAGAGCTGAAAAGCAGGAAGTAGTGTTCTAGCTATTATGTAAGACATCCAGGTACTCCAGCCTTTATACATTACATTTTTGTAAATATTAGAAACATTTTTTATTTTGCACAGTCTATCCATTTACCCAGTTTTTATTTTTACACTAAACAATTCTTTTAAACCATAGATCACACAAAGAAGGCAAATCTGGAATGGTTTGTATGTGTGAATTTAAGTGAGTCTATTAGTTTAAACTGAAATACACATTAGACCAAGCTCATTTGTTTCCATGTACAGAATATACACACAATGTTAATCATTTACACCAGCAACTGTAGAGCAGGTCTTGCAAGATGTACTGGCACATTAATTTGAAATTATCCTCATTATTTGAGGTTATTACCATCCCACTGTTCATGTACCGGCAGAAAAGTTTAAACAAAAGAATTGTTTTTTTTAAGCGTAGTGTGGGAATAGGAAAAGTTGGCAGTATTTTATAAACATCTTGTATCTGAATACAAACATGATGTTTTAAGAACAATTCATGTGAAATACTAGAAGTTCTTTTTCTACCAGCAATTTAGCTGTGTCATATATTTCTTAATCCAGAAAATGATACTCAGCAATTTCTGAATTGCATATTAAGAATAAAGAAGAATTCAGACCTGTTGAGGAGAACTTTTTTTTTGGCAACTTGTTCAAAGACAATTGTGGTTTGGAAAGCTGAATGGCAGTATTAAGCAGCCCAGGGCATACACATATTTTCTAAATAAGGGAACTGTTTCAAACCTAAAATAAAAATAACACAATACAATGTACAGTATATTAAATTGTAACTGCAACAACGAGTTGTTAAACTGGCATGACTTCTTAGGCATGAAACATTTTGTTATGAACATTCTTCAATGGGTGTAACCTCCACTTTGTGATAGTAACACTCAGGTGCAGGGTGTTTGTTTCTGATACATGTTGAGCATAAGATAGTGAATAAAGTACCCCCTATTGTAAAATATAAGGATATTATAAGTCACAGAGGCGTTCCATGACCATAAAAAAACATGAGGCCGAAGGACGAGTGCTTTTATACAGATCATGGAACTCCGAGGTTACTTCTAATATCCTTCTAATAATAACCTTTTAATATCCTTCTAATATCCTTATATTTTACAACAAGGGTTACTTAATTTATTACAATACACAAGTTTTAGTGAGTCATGTGACAAAAATGACATCACTACTGACCGTTTATAACTGATAAGGATATAATTTACAAGATATTCATGGCTTTTGTGTATTATAAAGAAATACTTTGCATTACACATTTAACAATTTCTTTATATTGCTATTGTAGGATGTGTTGGGTTACTTCAGATCTTCTCATATTATTCCACCCCTAATAACTTTTCATAGTCACAGTAGTAACCTGAAAAGTAACATATTCCTCCCATTTGCGCGGTAACCAACATTCTCAAACTCCAGCCTGTAGCTATGATTTTGCTGAAAAATATCTGCCATTTTGTAGCTACAAAGATATATCTCTTAAAGGAGAACTAAAGCCTAAAAAAAATGTGGCTAAACATGGCATATTTTATAGACTGAACTTATTGCTCCAGCCTAAAGTTTCAGCTTGTCAATAGCAGCAATGATCCAGGACTTCAAACTTGTCACAGGGGGTCACCATCTTGGAAAGTGTCTGCGACTTCACATGCTCTGTGGGCTCTGAGCAGCTGTTGAGAAGCTAAGCTTAGGGGTCGTCACTAATTATCAAGCAGAAAATGAGGTTTGTCTGTAATATAAGCTGATGCTACAGGGCTGATTATTAAATTCTGATGCTAGTTGCACTGGTTTATGTGCTGCCATGTAGTAATTATCTGTATTAATTACTAATCAGCCTTATATTGTGACATTTCTATTCTATGTGTGCTGTATATTGTGAGTGCTTCCCTAAGCTCAGTAAGTGACAGCAGCACGGAGCACGTGCAGTGAATCAGTAGAATAGAGGATGGGGAGCTACTGAGGTATCGGATACATACAGTATAATAAATATATTAATGGTAACATTACTGACTTCCTAAGCTTTTTGTATTTGTGTCTATTTCAATATCCAGGTTGCAATGGTAGAAGTCCAGCTTGAGATGAAATATGGATACCCCCAGTTGCTGCTGATAGCATTTAGTGCTTGCACTACAGTGCTTGTCGCAGTCCACCTCTTTGCTCTCCTGATCAGCACATGCATTCTGCCCAATGTGGAAGCAGTGAGTAACATCCATAATCTAAACTCTGTCAATGAATCTCCACATGATCGCATGCATCCTTACATCGAGTTGGCCTGGGGATTTTCGACAGCTCTTGGGATCCTTCTTTTTCTTGCAGAAGTCGTTCTGTTGTGCTGGATAAAATTTCTACCCATAGACTCTGCATTGACACGGAATGAAACTGCAACAACTCAAAAGCCACGTGGAAATGCAGGGTGGAACTCCGCGCTGATCTCAACCATTATTATGGTGCCCGTTGGTATCATCTTTGTCATTTTTACTATTCATTTTTACCGTACTCTAGTGAGGCATAAAACCGAGCGTCATCACCAAGAAATAGAAGAACTCCATAAATTGAAAGTGCAACTTGATGGACATGATCGGGGCATAAATGTAGTATGAGTATGTCAGAGGAGGTTTTCTGTCTGTGGATTTATTTACCATCACAAATGCACAACTGTCAGAGACATAGAACTTGCTGAGGTGTAAGACCTCCAGTCAGACATGTTGTACATTGCAGCTTGCTCTCACTCACCAAGAAAGAGCAAAAGGAAAGAATCAAAAACAAATGACCTAATATATTAGTGTCTGTGCCTCGGCCATTTGTTTATTTTAGTTGGCCATTTATCTAGCTCGGCCTTGGCTTTGTTTTTATGAGTTTTTTTTGACAAGTAACAGAAATGGTAAAACATTTATAAGGAAAACAGCAACATTTTTCCCAGATACAGTAACAAGGATCCGAGGGGAGTTTTCAATTCCTTACAGACTGGTACAGTTTTAACTCCCACTGTAAATATATTTGCAGGGACAGCTGAACAAACAATTATGGTTTACGCAGGTCTGTAGAATAAAATGGATTTTTTAAAGAAGAGAGTATTTATGATCAGCATAAGATGAATTTGATCATTTCAAAATTGAATTTGTTGCAAATAATATTTAGAACATCTGTGAGCAAGATTTAGTCACTAAGAAATAACACTGCCAGCATGCCCTGTTCACTTGCCAGGAATCACCTGGAGTGTTTTAAGTTTTCCTACACATGTAGGTTGATCTGTGGAACATTAATATGAACGTGGTGCCTTTGTATATAATATCTAATCTTTTTACTTTACATTAATATTTATATTGTTCATATATATCAGTTTGATACTATGCAACAATTAAAATTACATTTTTTCACTAATTATTTCAGAAGGACCCGCACTCCATTTTCTTGTAAATAAATTGTGATTTATTTAATGCACATGCAAAGTTTCGGCCGTCGGATATAAATAAAGCACAATTTATTTACAAGAAAATGGAGTGTGGGTCCTTCTGAAATATTATATGAAGCAATTTTGACCCTTGCACCCAGAAATATCCTTAATCCAGTAAGAGTGCATACACTGGACCTTCCTAACAAGGACCGAAATGTTGGACATGAATATGTCACGAATATACCAAGTTGGTGACCCCCTGTGACAAGTTTAAAGTCATGGATCATTGCTATTATTTAGCTGGTGCACTCTTAACAATCCACAGCTGCCTGGGTGCTGGTCAACACATTAGTATGTGAATAAACAAGCTGCACTCCAAGGACTTTGTTTTGAAAAATAAAGGTGAAGTTTTATTCTCAATGTTTCGGCTCCTTAACTGGAGCCCACTGAGCATGTGAGTGTCGCAGACACTTTCCAAGATCCAAGTGTCCAAGGGATCATTGCTGCTATTGACAAGCTGAAACTTTAGGCTGGTGCAATAAGTTCAGTATATAAAATAAGGCATTGGTGGGGTGTAGGGTTGCCCCCTCTCCAGTTTTGAACCGGATAGCCTGGATTTTGGAATGGCTGTTCGGGTCAGAATTGCCTGCCCAGTTTTTTAAATTAGGAAAAAGATATGTTACGCCCTGATATGTCATCGGCCTGACTTGACCTCCATGCCTCCTGCCCAGAGTTGAGTTTGGCAAAAGATGGGTGGGACTCATGAAGGACGAGGACCACCAAGTCCAGTCTAACCCTGCATTTGAAATTTAATTCCAGATGCTGTGAAATGTGCCCCTATGGCATTTGCCACAATCCACACTTTGCAAGTCTGGGCCTGATAGTAATCACCACAACAGAGGTAAATAGTGATTATGCATGATAAATGAACCCTACAGCATGATTTGGAATAAATGTGCCCCATAGTTTCGTTATGAAACACTATTTACCGTGTTTTTTTTATATTACTGATGTGGTATTTCTTCTTCTGCATAGACTTATGAAACAAACCTACCATTGTACAGAAATGGACAGATGAATATTTGACCTTGATATTGCATAATTGATTCTTGTTTCTGACATGTATTAGTTACTCCCATAGTTTTTCCTTAGAGGAGTGTGGTTGCTATATTGGGCCCCTAGCAATGGACTGCATCCTTACTTTGTGAATTGTTAAATAATTCATTTAACGTGAGTGCATACGGGCTCTTACACACAGAGTTTTTTTTCTACATTTTTTAAACGCACATTGGGAGCAAAAAAGCACATCTATTGCATTTAAAAGCGTGTGTTGATGCAACTAAGTGCGTTTTTTTTCTGTTCCAAACACACACAGCAGCCAATGTTGTATTGACAGCTTAATGTGCATCAAGCACAAGCAATATGCTGTGTCCAAACAAACGCACTGAAACGCAAATGGCGTAAAATGCATCTCAGAACGCACATGAATACAACCAGGACATTGTGAACATAATGGAATCAATTAGCAAATGCGTATACCGGCGTTTGAACATGTGTTAAATGTGCGGGGGAAAAATCTATTTGTAGGAGTCCCTAGTGTGAATAATTCTCAGACTCTGTTCCCATGACTCTGCCAGATAGAGCCCCGTTTTGCATACACTGAGAATATTGGGTTGATGGAAAGTCCAACTTGCAGGGTTGGACTAGGCCAGCAGGACACCCAAAAAAAACCTGTTAGGCCCCAGCCCTCATGGGCCCTTCCAGCCCAAATCAGCTCCCCACAGCCGGCAGCTCCTGCACTCTTTGACACATAAGAAAAAGGAACCTGCTGGTGGGGGTAATAAGCGGGACAGAGGGGGATTTGCAGCTGGGAATGGTGGGGAGCCGATGTGGCAGCCCCGGTGGGCCCAGAAGATGCCACCTGGCTGGTATTTTACCGGCCTGGCTGGTAAAAATTATGGTTGATCCCAATGTTATTAATAGGGAAAAAAGATAAATATATAGGAAGGCCGGTATTTTTTTTCCAGAAAAGCTGCCAACTCCACCAGTTGGACACTGCCTGCTTGTTATCAGGATAGTGAGAGGTGGCTGTGCAGCACCACATATGCGGTATAGTCTGGTGTCATTATACACATTATACTACATGCATTTCATTACTGAAAGGAACAGTGGCTACTGACTGGGGCAGGGCGAGGGCTTTTGTGGAGGAGTAGCAGTGATTGGCCAAACAGCAAAAGGGGCGGGGTGAGGTGCTGTTAGGGATTGTCTGCAAATGACTGGATGTGGAGACTATAGAGGAACGTTGAAGGCAGAACAGGGTAACCCGGATTTCATTGTTTCATTGGACATCTGTTTATTTCGGGCGCACTCCCAGTATGTGTACTATAAAGGTGCAGTAACTGGCAGCTTTCAATCTCTATGTGCCACTGACTAAATGGTATAATATGACCTGACAGGTCAGGCAGCCTGTGCCGGTTGTACCAGGAAGACATTGGGAATTGTTTAGCTGCACTTGCAGAGCTGAGTCAGACTGGGGTCCCATATCCAGGCTCTGAAAAACACAGCGGCTCACATATCCGACAGGTGAAATCCGTGGCCCTTCCCTACATACAAACTCATGTGTAACAGAGTGGCTTTATGCATACTTCCCAACTGTCCCTTTTTCGGAGGGACAGTCCCTCTTTTGACAGGTCAACCCGCAGTCCCTCATTTGTACTGGAAAGTCCCTCTTTTCTATGCACTGAACAGCCAGAAAAAGAAACACAGTTTCTCACTTAATTGGCTTTTAGCAGAGAGCCCAGAACAGCTAACAGGTACAAATTGAGACACAAAAACACAGTTTAGATAAGGAGAAATATTTTCAAACTTTCATAACCTGCCAAATTTTGTAAAACAAACATGGTAATTAGGGGGTGTGGCCACAGAAAGGGGTGTGGTCCAGAAAATTGCTGCGCTACGTGCGGGAAAAAAAATTTTGTCCCTCTTTTTACTTCCAAAATGTTGGGAGGTATGCTTTATGTAGCTTTGCTCCTGAACTCTACTCCCATCAGCTCAGAGCTGAATTGTACTCACAGCAGTGCAGCTCCATTTGCTCATAAAATAGAACTTTTCTGTGCCCAATGCACATGCTGGCTCTGGCCCCTCACTAAGAGCAATATGGAACTCAGGGCAATCCATGGTGTTTCTAGCTCACTTGGGTTCCCAATTTGCCACGGATATTGTTTCCCAAACGTTTTGGAAATAGAAAGAGAGACAAAAGGATTTGCTGTGCGGATTGTGTGGCCTATTTTTGTGGCCACACCCCCTAATTACCATGTTCATTTTACAAAATTTGTCAGGTTATGAAAGTTTGAACACATTTCTGTGGTTTTTCTGTGTTATTACAGTTTTGCTAATGAAGGTGAAATTGCCCTTTAAGCTGCAAGTCACAGTTTCCCTAAGGGACCCACTTATCTTAATTGTTACAATTGCTTCTTTGCTTAACTTAAATTGTTACAAAAGTATCAAAGTGCACTTGCCACATTTTCTGGGCTCTCTGCCAAAAGCCAATAAAGTTTTAGAAACTTTGTATTTTTTTCTGGCTGTTCAGTGCAGGAGATCAAAGAGAAAGGTCTGAACTTCAAGGCATGATGAGGACCGATTTGTCGCATGCCAATAACACGCATGCAACGTGTGGGACATGCAGAATATAATGGGACTGATCTTGAAATCACAGGTACAAATTACATTTATCACATGCATGCTGCGTCTTCAGTCCGACACGACGCATGCATGTCATCGCCATGTGACAAATCGGCCCTCATTGTGCCGTGAAGTTCAGCCCAAAGTCAGGACATTTCCGTAACAGTGCGGGATAAGCTGCTGCACAGAAACTTTCTCATCCTGTGGGTCACCTACTGATTTCTCCAGGCTAATGAGCTGATTCCAATCTGAGTCATGCCAATGTGACCAAAATACTTTTCCTTCTCTCTCTTGCTATCATCTATCTTTTCTTCCACTTCTACTATTTGTTTTCATATAAAAATGTGGCATGGCCATGGTATAAACACACAGTTGCCATGATTAATTTATTCCTTTAGCTTCCCTCCTCCAGAGGTAAGACTTAGATAGTTCTTAAATAGTTCTAGTTACCTATAGCAACCAATCATCACGTAGTAATGGTCACAGGTATAAAAGTTAACAGCATATTGGTTGCTATGGGTTACTGCACCTAGGAAAGGTTTTTATTAAATTTGTGTTTTAGATCTGTAAATATTATATTTGCTATCTGGCAGTGGTGGATTTATATAAAGGCAAGCACCCAGGGGCCTATAATTCCATGGGGGCCCAGAGGGAATTTTTCTGCATGCTTAATAGTACAGGTATGGGATCCATAATAATTCATCCTTATTGGAAGCAAATCCAGCCTATTGGGTTTAATCAATTAATGTTTACATGCTTTTCTATTAGACTTAAGGAATGACTATCCAAATTACAGAAAGATCCATGGTCCTGAAACATTCTGGATAACAGGTCCCATAACAGTACTGTGATTAGTCACTATGCTTTTTTTTTTTTCTTCTTCACACCCAGATCCAGAGTAAAAATGCCACCAATACCTGGTGCTGAGCTGGTACATAGCCCTTTGCAACTTTACAGATATCTCCTTCGATGTTGCAAGCTACTCCCTACTGAAAGCCTTCAGCACTATTACAGACACGCAGTGAAGCAGGTATGATCTATACAGGTCACATTAATAAACACATGCATTGCTTATCACTTTAAAATCATGAATTTTTTCTCAGGGCTTCATTTTCTTTTTGTTTTAATAATTTGGATAGTCTTAGGGCAGAGACATATGGGCAGATTCAGGGATATTAGTCGCCCGGCGACAAATCTTCTCTTCTTCAGGGCAACTAATCTCCCCAAACTGCCTTCCCGCCGTCATGTAAATCGCTGACGGGATGACACTCGGAGCGCTTCGTTTTTCCGAAGATTTACATTCTAGCCGGCGGGAAGGCAATTCGGGGAGATTAGTTGCCCTGAAGAAGAGGAGATTTGTCGCCGGGCGACTAATCTCCCAGAATCTGCCCTTTGTGTCTCTACCCTTTAACGGCAGAAACAAATCTCTTCTAATGTAGAACAAAAATACATTTAGTTATAACAACAGCGCCAACAGACAGGGCTTATATGTTCTGCCTATCATTCATTACAATCTGTGAAAACGTTTATTTCACAGATTCTTCAAAACTGCTGACCGACACGCATTTAAGCTTTTCTATCTGCTTAGCTGTATGTTTGTATAGCATAATAATCAGGCCAAGTTTTATACGAACAGCTGGGATTCAAAGAGCACCTATTTAGCTACCAACATATGATATTTAAAATGCTCAGTGGTTTGTTTACTACTATTGAAAGCAATGTACTTCTTTTCCTTTCTGTGCTCCTGGTTCTGACTTTGTAAACAATGCAGCAGTGAGTTCTTCTCCAGCCAAGGCAGTTCTGTTAGTCTGTTGGCATCTGCTATATTGTTTCAAAAGTTTAAGGCAGAAAAAGCAAGAAGGATAGGTCAAACTGTATTTATTTGCTAAAGCAAATCAATATTATGTGATCATTTGCCCATTAGAGTTTCCGAGTTCATGCAGATGAAGATGATCCTGAGCGGATACAGAATATTATTAAGAGGGCCATAGAAGATGCTGAATGGGTGCTAAATAAGGTACGTTTCACATAACTGAGATCACTAAGTTAAAGTTTATGAGCTGTAAAATGGGGACCACAGGGAGGGGCTTACCCAAGTTACGCTGCTGTAGAGCAACTTTTTATAGTTAATTTGACTCAACTCAATGCAGCATGACATCAACTTTTTTTCATTGCATGGAATCGTGTTCCTGTACAACATGTTGAACTGTGCTAGTAGAGCTGGAATTTATCAATAAAACTCACTTAATCCACATTTCTTTCCATGACTGTGTCAATGAACTATTTTACTAGAACCTTAAAGCTCATGATGCAATCTTTATTATTGGTACAGTAACATGAATTGTTGAACTGCTTGTTCAAATCAAACTGTTTGAGAAGTTTTCCTTCAATCACTTTATTGGATGTTTATATTGTTATTTCATTTGAAAATGACAAGCAGCACGTGTTTCATAAATATGAAATACTCTTTAAAGACAACGAACATGAGTAATAGTAAACAGGGAATGAGATCTGGGCTTGATTTTTATTTTCACTATGAATAGAAATAGAAACATGTTTCACTTTGACTCTGTACACTTTCTGGTTATGAGGAACACATTGGGTAATTGAAGACAAAATCATGTGGTGCTAATTGTTCTAATCCTTGAATCATCTCTTGGGTTGTTCAACTCACACATATACTGTGCATCTTTTATTGTTTGTAAAATAGCATGAATTTTGTGCAGTCTTCTAGAATATTAGCTCATTATGGGATGCTATCTTATTAATTATTGATACTGCAACTTTTAAAGCTGTTACACAAGAGTGTAGCATAAATGTGCTGCTTTTAAAAGACAAGGAAAATGAATCTGCTGGGGGAGGCAATATGTTCGGCACAACCCAGTGAATTATACTCTGCTGAACATGCATAAGTCTAAATTCTCCACTAGGGACTCCTGGGAAAGGCATTTAAGGCTAGGCTTATAGGACCAGTAACATAAAAAAAATGTTTAAAAATTCGTTAGTGCACAACGAAAAATTAACACCAAGACAAAAGAAACTTTTAAATAGCAAAGCCTTTATTAAGAAATAACTTACAGAATGTCCACTTCCTGTCTGCTTCAGAAAAGGCGACCATCCATCCTGCAACGATTGATTTCTCCTCCCTGAGGACTACAGCTCCTGCCCCAGGACTTTGCACATCGATCCAGCCGGCTCCAAGTTCCCACCACTGGAGGCCCCTCCAACCAAACTCACTTCCCCACAACAGTAGCAGAAAGATGTGTGCGTCGGGAGACCAGGAGGAGGATGAAAGTGATGCCTGTCAGTGAATAGCCAGGGAGGAGAAATTGATCGTTGCAGGATGGATGGTCGCCTTTTCGCCGTTTCTGAAGCAGACAGGAAGTGGACATTCTGTAAGTTATTTCTTAATAAAGGCTTTGCTATTTAAAAGTTTCTTTTGTCTTAGTGTTTATTTTTCGTTGTGCACTAACGAATTTTTAAACATTTTTTTTATATTACTGGTCCTTTAATAAAAACAATGCACCAGCCTGGGGGGGGGGGGGGAAGAAGCACAGCAATGTGCTGCCATCTTTTTTTTAACCTTCCCCATTCATCCCTCAGATTATTTATATTTCCAGTCTTAATTCTGCAGTAGAGACCCTAAGGTGAGGGATGAAAAAATTTTCCTAAAAGGAGCACCATCCTGGGGAAAAAAGTGATTGTATTCACTGGGGAGAGGGTAACATCTTGGCGCCCATAGTTAGTTATGATTTCCATGCCATTTAAATTAATTTGAAATCAACTAATTTAGTGTTTATTTGTACCATTTTCTTTCCTTATTCTGTAGTACAAGAAATAAAACTAGCTGAGCAACAAGTATGTGCACTCCTGAAGCAGCTTCTGAAGATTATAGGACATGGTCTCGGGCCATGAGGGCCACTTGCATGAAGAAAACACAACCAGAACGAGACGGCTGGCCTGTATCTAATATTTTGTAACATTCTTGCAACTTTTCCATCAACATTTTACAAAATAAAAGAAAAATGGACACTGACAGACTAAAATCAATTATTGTTTATTGCTTTGCTCACATGGTAATTTACTCAAGGATTTTGAATATTTACCATCTATTTACACAGCTTGTAAAGCATAAGCATGTGCTGGTCTGTTACATGGCACCAATAATAGCAGGTAAACACAAGGTTTGTATTTTCAAATGGACACACTTTGTCCTGGAGCAGTAACTCATACCAGCCAGTTACAGTGGTGTGCAAAACTATTTGCCCCCTTCCTGATTTCTTATTCTTTTGCATGTTTGTCACACTTAAATGTTTCTGCTCATCAAAAACCGTTAACTATTAGTCAAAGATAACATAATTGAACACAAAATGCAGTTTTTAAATAAAGGTTTACGTTATTAAGGGAGAAAAAAAACTCCAAATCTACATGGGCCTGTGTGAAAAAGTGATTGCCCCCCTTGTTAAATAATAACTTAACTGTGGTTTATCACACCTGAGTTCAATTTCAAAGGTTATAAAGCAAGGCAAAAACATGGCCAACCAAAATTACCCCAAGAGCGCAGAGACAACTCATCCGAGAGGCCACAAAAGACCCCAGGACAACATCTAAAGAACTGCAGGCCTCACTTGCCTCAATTAAGGTCAGTGTTCACGACTCCACCATAAGAAAGAGACTGGGCAAAAACGGCCTGCATGGTAGATTTCCAAGGCGCAAACCACTTTTAAGCAAAAAGAACATTAAGGCTCGTCTCAATTTTGCTAAAAAACATCTCAATGATTGCCAAGACTTTTGGGAAAATACCTTGTGGACCGACGAGACAAAAGTTGAACTTTTTGGAAGGTGGGCGTCCCGTTACATCTGGCGAAAAAGTAACACAGCATTTCAGAAAAAGAACATCATACCAACAGTAAAATATGGTGGTGGTAGTGTGATGGTCTGGGGTTGTTTTGCTGCTTCAGGACCTGGAAGACTTGCTGTGATAGATGGAACCATGAATTCTACTGTCTACCAAAAAATCCTGAAGCAGAATGTCCGGCCATCTGTTCGTCAACTCAAGCTGAAGCGATCTTGGGTGCTGCAGCAGGACAATGACCAAAAACACACCAGCAAATCCACCTTTGAATGGCTGAAGAAAAACAAAATGAAGACTTTGGAGTGGCCTAGTCAAAGTCCTGACCTGAATCCTATTGAGATGTTGTGGCATGACCTTAAAAAGGCAGTTCATGCTAGAAAACCCTCAAATAAAGCTGAATTACAACAATTCTGCAAAGGTGAGTGGGCCAAAATTCCTCCAGAGCGCTGTAAAAGACTCGTTGCAAGTTATCGCAAACGCTTGATTGCAGTTATTGCTGCTAAGGGTGGCCCAACCAGTTATTGGGTTCAGGGGGCAATTACTTTTTCACACATGAAAATGTAGATTTGGATTTCTTTTCTCCCTAAATAATAAAAACCCTCATTTAAATTCTGCATTTTGTGTTTACTTGTGTTATCTTTGACTAATAGTTAAATGTGTTTGATGATCAGGAACATTTTGTGTGACAAACATGCAAAAGAATAAGAAATCAGGAAGGGGGCAAATAGTTTTGCAAACCACTGTAACTGTTTGCTTTTAGGATCCAGGCATAATTAGAAAATATAAGTACTGTGTATGTGCATATATCATATATATAATCATATAAATTATAATATAAAGTTGATTGACAGTCTTCTCAAAACAAAGGCTAAAGCTGCCAGAGAGAGAGAAGAATTAATTAAAAACGTGTCATATAATAGAATTCATGTAGTTTAATGTACATTCAGTGGGGGGAATTTATATGGCAGTAAGAGACGGTAGGGCTACAGAATAGGGTGACATAGGAAGGAAAATTCTATGTAACACAAATTTGTTCCAATTTGAGAACAACCTCTAAAGCAGTTGGGATCAGCCGATTGTGCACTTTTGGCTATTGTTTGGCTATTTGATATGAGACCTTTCGCAATAAGGGCTGGATTTACATAGTGGGCACCCCTAGGCCCGCTGACGTTCATCGACCCTGTCCCTTCCTCTTCATTCATGCACATGCACAAATATTCATCATCAGGTTGGGAGCACTGTGGATTGGTGCACAGGCAATGTAAAAAAACTATTGTATCTCATGAGCAGCACTTGAGCTTCAAAACCAAGGTGGATGTGGTTGGGCAGCATACCTCCCCACTAAAATTTCCCAGCTCATATTCCAAGTTTCGGGCTCACATGTAGATTTCAGATCCTTTTCCCATGCCCGAACATATGCATGTTCCCTAGGGTTGGCTATGTTATTAAGGGCTGAATATAAAATGTAGACCATACTGCACCATAGTGCGGTTAGACCGGTGGATACACCACCGTTCCAAGAAAGATATATTACTATCAGCTGTCTCCCAGTGAACTTTTAGTGATGATACATAATGTATCACTCTAAAAAACTCTGACTTAGGGAGATCATGTTGACTCTGCAGATTGGATAGGGTTATGGGTCCTTTTACTCTATAGCATTTGTTTATCCTGGTGATATTTTTTGAACTCCACTATTGAAAGGATACAGGATTTTGGCCAGGTATGAATTCTGGGTTTTAAAACAACGGAGTTGCTGGGACCCAAGGTGACATTAGCCTAGTATTATTATTATTTTATTAACATTCATTTATATAATGCCAGCATTTTTTGCAGCGCTGTAAAGTAAATGTGTTTATACAACTGAATCACATTAATTACATACATAGAACATATGGAGTTACATACATCACAACCAATACCGGTACAAAAGGTGAGGAAGGCCCTGTGCAAAGGAGCATACAATCTAAAAGGGAATAAGACACAAGGTGTGGGAGTAGGCAAGATCAGAATTGAGTGTGTGAGTGATGTGAGAGATTGCATTTGGTATTTAAGCAGTGAGGGTAGGCTTCTCTAAAGAAGAGCATTTTAAGAGATCTTTTGAAAGCAGAAAGGTTGGGAGAAAGTTGGACAGACCGTGGGGGAGAATTCCAGAGGAGGGGTGCAGCCCTTGCAAAGTCTTGAATGCGAGCATGTGAGGAGGTAATGAGAGAAGAGTTGAGTAGCAGGTCAGTAGAGGCGCATAGTAAGCGATTGGGTGAGTATATAGAGATGAGTTCAGAGATGTAGAGTGGGGCAGAGTTATGAAGTGCTTTGAATGTCAGGGTCATTAATTTGAATTTTGTTCTGAAAGGAAGCCAGTGTAGGGATTGGCAGAGTGGCAGCGCAGAGGAGGAGCGATTGTAGTGGAGTATTTAATTCTATCCCACACTTTTAAGGTGGCATCTAGGCTTGGGCTAATGGTTGATGGCTGTATCTGGGAAGTGGACCAGACCAGTCTTCTGCTGAATAAGGAGATTAGATTTTATATTTAAAGCGATACTGTCATGGGAAGACATGTTTTTTTCAAAATGCATCAGTTAATAGTGCTGGTCCAGCAGAATTCTGCACTGAATCCATTTTTTAAAAGAGCAAACAGATTTTTTAATATTTAATTTTGAAATCTGACACGGGGCTAGACATATTGACAGTTTCCCAGCTGCCCCCAGTCATGTGACTTGTGCGCTGATAAACTTCAGTCACTCTTTACTGCTGTGCTGCAAGTTGGAGTGATATCCTACCCCCCCCAGCAGCCTAAAACAGAACAATGGGACGGTAACCAGACAGCAGCTCCCTAACACAAGATAACAGCTGCCTGATGGATCTAAGAACAGCACTCAATAGTATAATCCAGGTCCCACTGCGACACATTCAGTTACATTGTGTAGGAGAAACAACAACCTGCCAGAAAGCAGTTCCTTTCTGAAAGCACATGACCAGGCAAAATGACCTGAAATTGGTGCCTACACACCAATATTACAACTAAAACAAAATACACTTGCTGGTTCAGGAATAAAATGTTATATTGTATAGTAAATTATTTACAGTGTAAACAGTGTAATTTAGAAATAAAAACTACACCATAAAAATCATGACAGAATCCCTTTAATATTATAAAAGGTATAACAGTGCAAATGAACAAAAAGACCACAAAAAGAGACATACTGTACATTATAAATACAAACGATTTAAAAAATAGAAAGGAAAAATGTGGAATACCCATACTTAGCTCTAACTATAGATGTTTCTGGTCCTGGAGGCAAGGGGAAACAAATGGGATAAACTCCTTAGTAGATCCAAAGTTTAGCTAAGCACAAGAGCGGACTATTTATCAATGATTTGAGGCGCAACAGGAAACTGGACACTCCCCCCCCCCCCCGTCCATGGCCTAGCAGGACACAGATTGAGCTTTTTAATGACTTCCTGAGAGTAGAAACTGGGCCAAGAATATGACCATTACTCCTAAAAGTAGAGAAATTATATCCTATTCATTGTCTATAGCGCCTCCTGCTGATTTATTAGAAAATGAACATCAATAACGTATGACCTGCCCCGGCCCAGATATTCCCATCTGACAGAGTGCAAAACCTAATCATATTTGGACTCATTTGACAACAGGTATGGATTCTGTGATAAAAAATGTGTTTGAGTTACTTTATATTGTGAACTCCACATCACCTATGAGGGGCCTTAATGTGAACTCTAAATCCCCCCTCCTTGGGCTTTCAACCCTCCACATGGAATGGCTCTTATCAGTTAGTTATCAGCCAGGGCATCACAGGCTGTGACCCCTTTACTCATGGCTCATTTCAAACCTCAGTGAAAAGAGGCCTGTTACGTATCTGATTTTGGTACTGGCAGAAATGTTTTTTTTCACGACACCCTGGCCTGTCTTATTAAAGGGGTTGTTTGCCAACTTTAAGGATGAGTTAGGGAGTAATATTCTGAGACAATTTGCAGTTGGATTTTATTTTGTATTACTTGTGGTTTTTGAGTTATTTAGCTTTTTATTCAGCAGCTATCCAGTTTGCAGTTTCAACAATCTGGTTGCTAGGGCTCAAATTACCCGAGCAACCATGCATTGATTTGAATAAGAGACTGGAATATGAATAGGAGAGGGCCTAAATTGAAAGATGAGTAATAAAAAGTAGCAATAACAATACGTGTGTAGCCTTACAGAGCATTTGTCTTTTAGATGGGGTCAGCGACCCCCCATTTGAATGCACACAAGAGTGAGAAGAACAAGGCAAAGAATTAATACAATTGCAGAAAATAAATAATGAAGGCCAACTGAAAAACTGATTAGAACTGGCCATTCATAAAACCCCAACATGTCCAGTTCCAGCCAGAATATATAAAGGTGGCCATTAATAGGCAGACTTAAGCTTAGAGTTTGAGCACTGACTTTGGCAAACAGGAAGAGCTAATGTATGACCAGCTTAAAGGGGTGGTTCACCTTTAAGTTCATTTTTAGTATGTTATAGAATGGCCAACTTTTCAATTGGTCTTCATTATTTAATTTCTATAGTTTTCGACTGATTTGCCTTTTTCCTTTGACTCTTTCAGCTTTCAAATGTGGGTCACTGACCCCAAAAATGTACTGTAAGGCTACACATGTATTGTTATTGCTACTTTTTATTACTCATCTTTCTATTCAGGCCTCTCCAATTCATATTCCCATCTTTTATTCAAGCCAATGCATGGTTGCTAGGGTAATTTGGACCCTACCAACCAGACTAAATTACTCGACAACCACAAATATTAAACAATGAAAACCAATTGCAAATGGTCACAGAATATCACTCTCTACATCATACTAAAAGTTAATTTAAAAGTGAAAAACCTCTTTAAGGGCAGCTTTAAAACTATAGTGCCCACGTTCTTATCATTTTTTATGAATGGAAATGCTTAATAGTTTATTTAGACTACCAGTTTGATTATATCTCCTGTGGAATTGTTCACCTGCATTAATAAATATATGGAATGTAGTGTTTGTGGGTGAGGGTCTCAATTAGGGTTGCCACCTTTTAAAAAAAAAAAAATTACCGGCCACTGGTGGGGGGCGGAAAAGAAAGGGGCGGACGTGACGCAAAAAGGAGTGGAGCCAATGAGGAATGCTGCAAAAGGTGCGGATCCATGGGGAGTAGCATCACAAAAGGGGCGGGGACACCGCCCGAAGCCGGCGAAAATGTAAGTTTTCATCGGCGGGCAGGATAAGGGTTGCCAGGTTGGTGGCTTTCTAGCCGAATTGGGCTATTAATTTATATCCCAGGCTGGTTTTGAAAGTACAAACTAGCCAAGGTACGGATTTGGGCTACTTTTGGGGCTTTTGGCTAGTTTGTACTTTGGAAACCAGCCAAAGTTTTTTTCTTGCCCTAATATGCCAAGCCTGCCTCTCCCACTGCATGTTGGGTAATGTAGTTTTTGTTTAACAATTTGCCAACTGCCAAGTTTAATGTAAAACTACAATACCCAACATGCAATGGGACTGACTTGTGTAGAAGTTGGGAGTTACCAGATTTTGGGCTCTATACCCCAGTCTCCCGTCACCATTAAGCATTCTCGCATTTTCTGGTGAATTTCCTCAATTTCAGACAATTTTGGGGCAAAAATCTGCAGGTATAAAATGTATAGATGTTTAACCTGTTTTACCAATATTTATTGAAATTATTTATGTATTAGGACTTTATGGGGCACCTGTACCCCCCCGGACACAGGCGAATCTGTCCCATTTTGCTTCATGGAAAAATTTGGAAAAGGCACATTTTCATATATATTCATTTAATTTCACTGCACATATTGTGCTATTTTGGGCTACTTTTGAAGTGCTTCTTGACTAATTTTGGGCTGGTTTTGTAGCTGACTTTGGCTGGTTTTGAAAATTAGACCTGGCAACCCTGGCAGGGATAATACGTGCAAAGTCTAGAATAGACACTAAAGAGACACTTCAGAAAGATGCTTCTGTCCATAAAGCAGTGTTGTAACTGGTGGGGGTTAGCCCTGCGTCCTCTGTGACAGAACCTCCCAACTGTCCTGTTTTTGAGGGACAGTCCCTCTTTTGACAGCTCAACCTGCAGTCCCTCATTTGTACTGGAAAGTCCAGTTTTTCGCTGCGCGGAACAGCCAGAAAAAGAAACAAAGTTTCTAACTTAATTGGCTTTTGGCAGAGAGCCCAGAACAGCCCCAGCAGCAGATAAGATACTTTTGTATCAATTTGGAGGTAAGCAAATAAGTAATAAGATAAGATAACGGGTCCCTTGGGAGAAGTTAGACTTATTAAAGGGCAATTCACCTTCATTAGCAAAACTGTAATAACTGGAAACAAACACAGAAATATGTTCAAACTTTCATAACCTGCCAAATAAAAATAGGGGGCGTGGTCAGTAAAATGGGCGTGTTCAAAAATGTCGACCCTCTTTTTATTTTCAAAATGTTGGGACACCGAGAGCTAAATTGTGCGGGTACATGACAGACCCACTGGAATCATGAGGCAAAACTGTAGGCGCTGCCCATGCCCAGGCTGTGTCTCTTATCGTATCAAATACATCCGTCATATGTAACTGCTTGTGACCTTTTTGAACGTGTCTGGGTATTTGTGCACAGTCCCTAACTCTGGAGTTCTTGGCCCCGCCTCTCCCCGCAATTCAGCCAATCGCTGCAGGCTTCCTGTATGAAGGCATTTCTGTGTGCAGCGTGCGGTGCCGAGAGAAAACAAACAGCACAAGTGAGTGAGAAGAGGCGAGGGAATGTGGGAGTGTGAATGAGTGTGCGCTTGCAGGCGAGCTGCTTCTCACTGCTGTTTCTGCTGTATTCAGAGGCACACTCATACGGAACGCATTTGTTGTTCATATATGTGCACTAAGGCTTCTCAGCTCTCTCTATTGTCTCTATTCCTGCTGCAATAGCTCATGCCTTCATTATACATCTACGTACATTGGCTTCCAGACGACTCGGCCAAAGGTAAAAGAGAACTAAACCCTTTATGGCTAAAAATGCCATATTTTATATACTGAACTTATTGCACGAGGCTAAAGTTTCAGCTTGTCAATAGCAGCAATGATCCAGGACTTCAAACTTATCACAGGGGGTCACCATCTTGGAAAGTGTCTGTGACACTCACATGCTCAGTGGGCTCTGAGCAGCTGTTGAGAAGCTAAGCTTAGGGCTCGTCACTAATTATCAAACAGAAAATGAGGTTTGTCTGTAATATAAGCTGATGCTACAGGGCTGATTTTTATGTTATGATACTATTTGCATAAATAATTATCTGTATTAATTACTAATTAGCCTTATGTTGTGACATTTCTATTCTATGTGTACTGTATATTGTGAGTGGGTCCCTAAGCTTAGTTAGTGACAGCAGCACAGAGCATGTGCAGTGAATCAGCAGAAAAGAAGTTGGGGAGCTACAGGGGCATCTTTGGAGACTCAAATCTTCCCTGCTAAAGGGTTGTGGTTGGTTTGGGCTGGTACAGAACCCGAAAACATAATGTGCAACATTTCTTGCTACTTCTAGTTACACTTTATTTTTCCTTTAAAGGACCAGTAACAGATTAAACTTTAAGATCGCAAAGTCTTTATTAAGAAATAACTTGCCAAAACTAAGCCTGCGCACCTCTTCAGAAAGCGATTGGGCGATCCAACGTGCAGTGGTCGATTTCTCCTCCCTGCCTTCCTTATATGAGATAGCCAGGGAGGAGAAATTGAGCGCTGCTTGAAGGATCATCGCCGTGTCGCCTTTTCTTTTTAACAATTTGTTTTTATTGCATTTTTGTGCACATACAAAATTTTCCATGTTATAATAAAATTTGAAACAATGAATGTTGTTTGAGTCAGTTCTTTAACATACTTTTTGCATACACTGATATATGGCTGTAATATAACATGAGTACATAGAGCAGGACTGAAAATACCATTGTGTTTCCTGGTCTTAACAGTACGTGTCGCCTTTACTGAAGGGGAGTGGAAGCGGAGTTTCGGAAAAGTTATTTCTTAATAAAGGCTTTGCGATTTTAAAGTTTTATTTGTTTTGGTGGTTTTTTTTTTCTGTGTATATTAACGAATTTTTAAAAACATTTTTTGATGTTACTGGTCCTTTAAGACAGTGGTTTAATGAGACTTCTGGTTATCCTGCATCTTGCTGGGAATACTAGTATCCATAAAGCATTCTTCTCATCTTAGAGCTACTTAGTGATGCAGAGTTGTGCATATAAGTTTAGAATGGCAAGAGTCAAAAAGGTAGACAATCGGTGCTCATTGGAAAGTTAAAATCACCTCTAAACTATTTTGCCTTTCTTCTTAGAGTTTGGGTATATCATTGTTGATCCGTGAACACTAATGTAAAGGAGAGAAAGGCGTAAAAATGGCAACAGAGAGTGGAACAGTAAAGCCAGCCAGATCAAAGAAAGAACCTCAGCCACTCATCATCCCAAAAAATGCAACTGACGAGCAAAGACTAAAACTGGAGAGGTTGATGAGGAACCCCATAAGAAGTGACTAATTGTTTGGGGATCAATAAATGAAAGGCAAGTTTTGGCACTTCACCTGTTTTACAACTACAACTCCCAAACCTTATGCTACTGTCAGTTTTGGTTATGCAAAGGTTGGAGTGCCAAAGTTCAACTTTGAATTGAATGGTACAGAATTTGAATGTAATATGCATTTCTGAGTCCAGGGAGCAGCTTTTGTTGCACTACAATTCGGAACATTCAGACATCACCAAAAGCAACGTCTAATGGGCAAAGTGCTTTGTTTTCATAAGTGTTTTTACTTTGCAACTTTTTACTTTTGCCAACAAAACATTTGCTGTATAGCGCTGAATAATTGCAGATGCAAATGACTTGTCTGTAGCTGGGCCTTCCCCATCTTGTGCTGAAGTATAATTCCCAGCATGATCCAAAAGCCTTTTAGTTTTATAGTGTGATGTTAGAATGGTATGCACCCTGTGCTAATATATGACTAGCACTGCAATGTTCAAGTAAAGGCCCAAAGTATTTGTTGCAAAAAGTAAAACATAGTTATCATGCCCCTTTAAATGGATCATGTCATTGGAAAACATGTTTTTTTTTCAAAATGCATCAGTTAATAGTGCTGCTCCAGCAGAATTCTGCACTGAAATCCATTTCTCAAAAGAGCAAACAGATTTTTTTTATATTCAATTTTGAAATCTGACATGGGGCTAGGCATTTTGTCAATTTCCCAGCTGCCTTGTGCCTGTACTTTAGGAGAGAAATGCTTTCTGGCAGGCTGCTGTTTTTCCTTCTCAATGAATGTGTCTCAGTGGGACATGGGTTTTTACTATTGAGTGTTGTTCTTAGATCTACCAGGCAGCTGTTATCTTGTGTTAGGGAGCTGTTATCTGGTTACCTTCCCATTGTTCTTTTGTTTGGCTGCTGGGGGGCAAAAGGGAGGGGGTGATATCACTCCAACTTGCAGTACAGCAGTAAAGAGTGATTGAAGTTTATCAGAGCACAAGTCACATGACTTGGGGCAGCTGGGAAATTGACAATATGTCTAGCCCCATGTCAGATTTCAAAATTGAATATAAAAAAATCTGTTTGCTCTTTTGAGAAATGGATTTCAGTACAGAATTCTGCTGGAGCAGCACTATTAACGGATTCATTTTGAAATTTTTTTTTTCCCATGACAGTATCCCTTTAAGCACCTCTTCTCTAGTGTAAATAATCCCAATTTGGCCAGCATTGTTTCAACACTGAGGTCAGGTTAGCCCATTCAATAAAGTCCCTTTTGAACAATGCTTTTGGAATTTTTGTGTGAAAGGAAAATAAAGTCCAGCTTCTCAGTGTATTTTTTAGTTGCTGACTAATAGCAGCTAGACAGAAATATGAATCATATTATTTATTATCCCCCTTAACTCGATTCTTTTTTTGTAGGATAAACTTGCTGCAATCACGGAGAGGCTCAAGGAATGGTCTCCAAGATCTGCTCCAGAAGTTGTTAGAGATGTCATAGGTAACCATTAACCTAAACTGCATTTGTGGCATGTTACATGTCTTGCACCTTTAGGGGGACATAATTCCATAATGTGCACATGGAGACATTTTGCAGTAAGTGGGACAGTTTAATAGAGAGAAAGTGAAGGAAGTGAGGCATTAATAATAATATGCTATATATGATCATATGAATTGGTGATTAAATGCATTCTGTCATTTTGCATACAAATAATTGCATTCCTGATTTTAGCAGTATTTTAAACTGCTACAGGCATGGACTTATGTTCCCAAAATACATCAATGCACAGCTTACCTAAGTATAAATACTGTTTAATGCTAATTAATAGGATAAGTAACTGTTGTGACATAAGTGATAGTTATGTGTGTGATGTACCAATGAGAAAACAGTAATTGCAATAAGATGAGCCAAAAGTTTTACAAACATGTTTTTCACTATTATTCACATTGGCATCACTACTTTAAAATCACAGCTCACCCAAATACTATAATATATCATATACATGAAGTAATAAATCACCCAAACACTATAATATGTAAATCTGTGCAGTCAGCGCTTAATAATATTCAGTTTTCCAGGATCAAGTGCAAGGGCTGGCAGTGGAGAGTTCCATATATATCAGCATCCAACTGCTGCATGAAGAGAGAATGAAGAGAAACAGATGCTGAATAGTGAAGATAAACTTGATTATTTCAGAAATGGTACAGAATTGTTAACTGATTGTATTTAGAAAGTTTCTTACTTCAGTATGAGGAAGCTTACAGTATATTAAATTGAAATTTTTGCGATAGTTCCCCTTTAAAGGCATGCTGCCAGTATATTTGAAGCCCACATGGATGATATGCTTAATTTTCCCCAAACCAAGGATTCATAGCTGTACATTCCTCCAGCACTCCAGTCCTGAGTTACGTAAATGAATAGCTCAGCGTGAAAATAAAAACTGTGTAAATAGATAGGCTGTGCAAAATATTTTTTTTTTCTAATATAGTTAATTAGCCAAAAATGTATTTTGTAAAGGCTGGAGTGACTGGATGTGTAACATAATAACCACAACACTACTTCCTGCCTTTCAGCTCTCTAACTCTGAGTTAGTCAGCGACTTGAAGGGGGGCCACATGGTACATATCTGTTCAGTGAGTTTGTAATTGATACTCAGTATTCAGCTCAGATTCAAAAGCAACAGATATGACCCATGTGGCCCCTCTTCAAGTCTCTGATTGGTTACTGCCTGGTTGAAACCAAGAGAGTTGAAAAGCAGGAAGTTGGGCTATGTTCTGTTATGTTAGACATCCAGTCACTCCAGCCTTTATACCTTACATATTTGGCTAACTAACTATATTAGAAACATTTTTTTATTTTGCACAGCCTGTCTATTTATACTATTTTACACTGAACAATTCCTTTAAGGGTTCATAAAGTTGGGTCACTGCGCACTTGCTGTATGCTTTATTTTGCAACTGAAAGGGCTGATGGGTACCCTCACTTGTCCTAGTAAGTCCGGGGCATATTTGGCATTTTCTTTTAATGAAAGGGCTCCATGTATGCATGTTGTCTAGTATATTTGCATGCTGGAACAAGGCTGTTTTATTTGGAACCCTCCTGTGGATTGTATGGCATCCAGTTTGCTGAATGACCGTGGCCTTATTTGTCTGAAATCTAGCCTATTGTCTGGGTATTGTCTATAGTAGACAGGACTAATTTAGGCAGTTGAGGTGCAAGAATTAAAGGAGCAGTTTCAGACCATCAATAGAAATTTAAGAAACAGATATTTTGATTTTGGTTTTCCCAGTGTATAAAACAACAGTACTCCTATGTCTGATAGGGATTTAGTTTAGTTTACTGCTTTGTTAAAGGGGTAGTTCAACTTTAAGTTAACCTTAATTTGTTATAGATTATCCTTTATTGTTATCTCTACTGTCTTTCGATTTAGGCCCTCTCTTCATCTTTTACATCTGTCATTTAAAGTACTGTCTGCTAGGCTAAATTGGACTGTAATTCCAAACTGGAGAACTGCTGAACAAAATGCCAAATAATTAACCACAACAAATAAAAAAGATCAGTTGCATATTTTCACTGTCTTCATCAAGCTAAATTTGAATTTAACTGTGAACTTCCTATTTTAAGCCAAGTCAAAATTCTGCAATTTGTATGATTATTTAGCTGCTAGGGGCAACTGGTTTCCATTATAATGTATGTATATACAGGGTGCATGTAATGTATGTAATGTATGTAAGTATGTATGTATGTACAAAGTAACCAGGATGTTCCCAGTTGATGATGCTTCCCAGGCAAGAATTCCTATGATGCTTCGATGAACCCCTGTAAAAGTTAGTTTTAACTAGCTGGCTGTCATCTGACAAAGATACACCATTTCTAACCAGTTATGCTATGTAAATAACAATTTAAGAATAGTGCAGATCAGCCTTATGGCAAGATTTCCATTTATTTCACAGTTTAATAGAAGGTTAAAGTTACAGGGTAGAAGGAATGGCCAGGAGGCAGATTAACTGCTCAACGTGTTTATTGTAGGCACAACGTGTTTCAAACCTTTCGGTTCTTTGTCAAACTTTCCCAACATATTGGCTTCTAAGTAGGTAGGACTTGTGAAGTAATGAAGCAAAGAACCTAACCTGGTAAAAAGCCCTTCACATGCAAGACATGCAACATAAAGCCTTCTGAAAACAGAAATAAAACTACAGGATCTGATAGAACGGAACTAAATGATATATTCATTTCTGTTCTCTTTTTCATTTTAGAAAGACATACAGATCCTGAAAATTCCACAGTATCCAGTGATAAAACAGATTTAGAAGACCAATGACTTCAATGTAGAACAATGTATTCTCCAGCTTCAACACCATGGACTTTACATTTTCCATTAAAGGCATTATTTTTCGATGTGTTCATATTTCGTGCCATCAGTGTTACATTGACTTCTTGTTTTTGAATCTGAGCACAACATGGAACAGTACGTAATTATTATTATTTTTTTAAATTTTGTAATGATGAAAACAAAGGACAAAGTGTCATCAAACTAATACAAAGTTTTACTGTAAGTAAAGCTGTGTCTGATTCTCAGGAGCATTGGGCACAGATACATCACTGTATGCTCAGCCTTAAGCATTTTAGCAGCAGTTTATAAACATTAAAAAGAACAGAAAGAAAAGAAACCCTTTCAAAGTGATAACACTTTATCATCATTTATTTTGAAATCATCTGTAAGTTATGGAGAGCATTACAAAAGGTTAAAGAATAAAAATACAATCAGAGAGCCCTGATTACATACAATCTAATATCACTTGATATATTAAAGCACCAATAATGCCATGAAGTGATTTTTTATAACATTCAAAGTTTGTATATGTTTAGTCAGCACCTAAAAATAAACTATGTCCTGCCAACAAATGTTAGTTTATAATTTATAAATGAGTGAGGTTTTTCATTCTGTAGTCCTATTCAGCTTATCTGTTTTCTGCTGTATAAGAGAGTGCACCCAACCTGACATTATAATAGGTGAACTTCCCAGGTAATGCAAAGCAAAGATTCTACACTAGAATAACCTATTATGCATCACCACACCACTCCCAAGCCCATGAACCATACACTTCAAAGCACAGTTTATTATCTCTGAAATATATTGGGTGCATGGACTGAGAAGCTGTGTGATACATTGCAGGTGTATTCTATGGTCTATGATTCTTTGCTTTGTATTACATGTGATTACACCACAGAGCTGCTTTCACTCTTTCTATCGAAATACGCAGAAATCAATAGGAAGTAGATGTTAACTAATTTTTGGAATTTGCATAATTCAAAATTGCTCCCGGTCACCATGTTCCTGCTCTTTGTATTGTCTTCAGGTCTGAAAACCAATTTGCGCATGCGCAGTGGAAGCCGATTCATGATTAGGCCCAACTGAGAATGCTCCGGCAGGCTTCGTGTCGGCTAAGAGACCTGAAGACAATACGAAGAGCTTGAAGATGGCGACCTGGAGCTCTGCTGCACTTTTCTGCATTTAAAGTGCCAAAATCTGCAGCCTGTGCCTGTACCTGGGCCAATGCAATGTATCTGGGTGCAGGCATATCAAGAAGCTTAGGAGCAGTTTCTCGGCTTGCGTTGTATGCAAGCCAAACTTTAACATTAGCCTTAGGGTTGTCACATGTCTAGTTTTGAATTTGGCCACCTGCTTTTTATATAGGCTGGTCAGTTATTGTACAGTGATGTGGAATATGTTGGCACTATATATCTGTTAATAATAACTTCCTGTCCTGGTTTGAGAGTTCTGAAACCTGGAAAAAACTGTTGATAATAAAGCCCAGACATGTGCAAATCCCTGTCACTTATAGCATTGTCCCTGGCCTTACTTAAATTATCAGCATCCTCAACTTCACCAATATCATCTGACTCATCGGGGCAAATTCACTAAGCGACGAAAATGCGCTAGCAGCGGCTTCGCCGCACTTCGCCAGGTGTAGTTTTGCCAGGGCTGCTCAAATTTACTATAATCAGAAGTTGCGCCCAGGGAGGCGAAAGGTAGCAAAGTTGCACTAGCATTAATTCATCAAGCAAAGCGAAGTTACGCTACGGATGCCTAATTTGCATACCGAGCAAAATTAAAGTACAATAGACGTATGTGTAGCAGCAAATACATTACACTACACAAGCCTGGGAAAGCTTCATAAAATAAAATAGAGTTGTTATTTTGCCCTACACATGTGCCCACTGTATAGTTGAGTTGCCATAAGTTAGAAAATGTAGGGGGAAAGGAGGGTGCCCCCAAAAAAAACTTACGATCTTTTTCAGCCTAACACCCTTAAAAAAGTAAAAGATGCCTGCAGAAAAAATGTAAACTTTTTTTGAAGCAAGTCCTATCTACTCTATTGCACTTCACCTGGTCTTATGTGGTGAAGGCAAGTCTGGCGCAAGAGCTAACATTCAGTAAAATCCGCAAGTTAATGAATTAGCGTAGTTACATCCCTTCGCCATAGCGCAACTTCGACTGGCGTAAGGGTGCGAAGTAGCGCTACAGTAGGTCTACTTCACGCTGGCGAATTTTCGCTAGCGTTAGCAACTTTGCCCTTTAGTAAATTTGCCCCTAGGTTCTCAGAAATGTGGATTCGGTATAGTGATCACCACAATGAAGATAAGTACTGATTATGCACAATAAATTCATCATGGATTTGTTCTGTGACACGGTTTACTGATTTGCTTTTTATTGAATTTTTTTTGCGTACAATAATAGCAATAAAACAATAAAAACAGAGTAAAACTACACATACTTTATACAGAAATGGGCATATGAACTTTTTAAACTGGGAATGGGAATGTTTTTTATGGATTGATATTACATATGATATTCTTTGTAATCAGTAATTCGGGGCCGGCCCACCACAATGGACCTGGTATTTGTTACTCCCATAGTTTTCCCTTGGAGGAGTGTGGTTGCTATATTGAGTCTCTAGCAATGAACTGACTCCTGACATTTTAGATAGATTCCTATTCCTTTACACAAGTGGAATCCGTGCTTGTTAGTGTAGCAGTTCCCAGTCACTGTTTCTGCCAGATAGAGCCCTGCTTTTGCACACTGGGGCCCATTGGCACTGACATCAAAGGCCACCTCTGTGTATTCCTTCCCACACATTAATAAGTGGTAATATACACAGACGTAGTTAAATCTAGTAAAAATGTGGCATCAAGGTGACATCACAGGACGCAGACATTGGAATTACTGCCCTCAGTGTTGTATCCTGTGGTGACATAAGTAGTGTTAGCCAGAAGACTATGAGGGTCGGTGACTCCTTCGGTCTGCAGGAGCCTCATCTGAACAGTGTGAGCAGTAAGGCATTTGAAAGGTTAGCTTTTTTAACCCTTGCACTTTTATAAAAGGTATAAATGATCCAGAGGAAACTGAGCACTGTAATTCTGTTTCACATGGTTCTGCCCTACTGCAAACCATTCCCCTCCTGGGACCTTAACTTGGTCCTCACTGCCTTACAATCTCCCCCCTTTGAACCATTGGCGACGGTTTCCCTACCATGGTTAACTTGGAAAATTGTCTTACTCATCACTATTTCATCAGCTTGCAGAGTTGCAAAACTAAGTGGCCTTTATTCCCAGCCTTCCTGGGTTTTTGTTCTGATCGGGTGGTCCTCCACACCATCCCATCCTTTGTACCGAAGGTGGTCTCTGCCTTCCACATTAACCAGGACATCACAATCCCATCACTCTGCCCACATTCACTCTCTCGACCCGGTACGGGCTCTAAAATTCTGCCTTGACTGCACAAAGGAGATCCAAACATATTCCTTGCTCTTTGTGCTGCATTCAGAGCTATACTGTATAAAGGCTCCCCTACATCCAAAACCACCATTTTCAGATGGATGCGGGAGGCCATCCGCCGGTCTTGTGCGGCCAGAGGCCAGAACCCTCCATTACGTATTAGAGCCCATTCTATAAGGGGTAGAAAGGTGTTGCAGGCTGCCGTTGTTTGACGCTTTGTCTCTCTTCCTTCTGCACAACATAACGGGACAGCTTTGGTTTCTGTGTCCCATAGACACCTGCAAGAGAAAAGGGGATTTTGTGAAACTCATGGTTAAATCCTTTTCTCTTCAGTGGTCTGTGAGACACAGGGCCTCCATCCCTGGAAGCGATCTGTATGAGTACATGGTACTACAGTGTTATTTTGTACATAATTCCTGTAAAAGTTTAAGGTTCTCCTTTGTTATTCAAAACTGAAGCCCTCCAGTTGCACTCAGGTGGTATAGCATGATAGGGAGGCGGCAGCTTCTTTCCTAGTGTCCTGGCTCCTGGTGGTGGATGCTATACCCCATGGTCTCTGTGTCCCACAGACCCCTGAAGAGAAAAGGATTTAACTGTCAGTTTCATAAAATCCCCTTTTCAACATGATTTCAATTAATTCGTCTTGTGCTGAATATAGTTTTTCCTGTTGTTTTAAAATGGAAATATGTATTTTTTTTGCTATTTCTTGCACTAAACATGGCAAAATCTACACAAACAAACACAATCAAAGCAAATTGCACATCTACTGACTTGTCCCTACCTTTCCTCAGCTGCAACCTTTCAGGTTGTGAGAGAAGGGGTGTTTCTTTAAAGGAACAGTAACACAAAAAACAAAGTGTATCAAAGTAATTAAAATGTAATAAAGTGTTGACCTACACTAGTAAAACCTGTGTGTTTGCGTCAGAAACACAACTATAGTGTATATAAACAAGCTGCTGTGTTGCCATGAGGACAGCCATTCAAGCTGGAAAAAGGAAGAAAAGAGGTTACATAGCAGATTACAGATAAGACTGGAAAAACTCTTCTATTCTACAGCTCTTATATGTTATCTGCTAAGTAACCTATGGATCAAGTACAATGAACTGTTTTATTATTGCAGAGAAAAGGGAAATCATTTTTAACAATCTGAGTTATTTGAGTCTATAGGAGATGGCGTTCCAGTAATTTGGAGCTTTCTGGATAACGTGTTTCTGAATAATGGATCCCATACCTGTAAATATAGATATAAATGGGGCATCTCAAAAAATGGATTTTGTAGGACCTCCGTTATGGTAGAAATATTCCGGTAATTGATCAGGAGATCTTAAACCTTTCTCACAATGGTGTTGGGATGAGTATGCTTGGGCTTTAGAAGCAGCATTATGTCTGTTACACTGGAGCATATAAAACCAGTGAGATCTCATACACACTCTACTGTACATTTCCAAACTACTCTATGTACCACCTCTAGGAAAAAGCTAAAAACAAAAACAACACAAAATAGTGGAATGTAAACACTGTCAGCACTGACAATAAGAAGACGTGCAAATATTTTCCCAGACACATTGCATCTTGTTTTAACCTAATATCTGCCTTGTTTGTTCAGTGGCTGGCATTCTTACTGGTTTAATTTGATAGTGGGTCTCACAGATTTAACAGTGGGTGTGGTTTCAGGCATGCACAATAGTAATGGGTGAATTTATTCGGCAGGCGCAAATTCGTGGCAAATTTGCACATTTCACCGTCGGCAAATAAATTCGCAAAACGGTCGAGAAAATTCACCAGCTTCAAAAAAAAAATGGACGCCAGCGCCGTTTCTCAAATTTTTGTCATTTCGCGGCAAATTCGTGAATTTTTTCACCCATCACTAATGCACAACGTTGGCTCAGGAAATATAACTTAATTTTAATAATATTGTCTTCAGACTCAATGCAAGTTTTAAAGGACACCTGTCACTTAAAATAGTTTTCACCACCAGAGGTGCGCAAACTCCGGTAGCGGGAAACAATAGTTATAAAAAAAAAAAGCCCCCACCAGTGCTAGGTCACCTGCACCAGCAGGGAGCACCTGGGGGCGGCCATGTTGTATAGCAGACATGTATTTAATAAACGTGTCTCCCCGTTTGCACATTATGCGCAAGTTATCTTAGCATTTTCCTTCATTTTTATTGGATTTAATCTTGTATTTACAGCATTATGAAAGTTGCACGTGTTTCATGAACATGAAGCATTCTTTATAGAAATACAACAGGGGTAGCAGTAAGCAAGGGAAAGGGTTCAGGGCTTTCTAATGATGTTAACAAGGGTGCACATTAAAAATGACACAATCTCTATCAGTTTGCTGAAAAATGAGTCCAATTAAGTTGCTGAGCCAACTGCAAGCCCGTCGCCAATACCAGAGTATAGTAGTACAGATTAATTCAAATGACCAGTAGATGGCACTGAGAACATACAGTATTGCAGATCCTCACATTATTGTTATAATAATCAAACATTTAGAATCATTGTATATTTGTGTAATTGCTGAATGTTAAATTACCAACAACAGTGCACATTTTAATTAAATAAATGCAACTGTTCTCCCTTTCGTGTAAAATGTTTTTAACTATCCTGACACCCAGTGTAACTCTGCATCCCCAGTCCCCCCACCAATATATATGTCTGGACCCCTGTGGTGCAAGGTGGTGGGGAGCCTGCAGTTGGGCAGCAGGGAATGGAGGGATCTCAATCTAACCAGACCCTTTCTTCCACTGGGCTCACCTGCAGCCAAGGGTTCTATAGTTACACCACTTCTCACATAAGGGAAAGCTTAGGTCACAAGGGTCCTCAAAATCCTGACCGCTGAGCTACAAATGTTGGGCTATTTATATGTGTCAATTTTCTTCAGTGATATTTATATCCTTCTGACATCTATAAAGCAAATGTATACACCTTGCATCACCTACACCATTGTATTTACATTTGTATATGCATCTGTGTTGCTGGATATTTGTGAGATTTCCTGGAGTAGCCAACTTTGGGGGCCTAACCAAAAATATTAGACCAGGAGCCCACCCAAAAACCTTAGAACAGGGGCCCATCCAAAAACTTTAGACCAGGGGCCCACCCAAAAACCTTAGACCCGGGGGCCCACCCAAAAACCTTAGACCGGGGGCACATCCAAAAACTTTAGACCAGGGGCCCACCCAAAAAAACTTAGACCAGGTGCCCACTCTCTTCAACGCTATTATTCTTCTTATTATACTGAACCTCTATTCTCCTAGACTCTTTTCTTTGCATACTATAATCTATCATTCCATCGATTTAGCCTCTTTGTTCTCATAGAAATAGGGAATGGCCATGAAATAGGCCAAATGTTTAACAACACAATGGCCACGACACCTGGGCCCACCGGGAGGTTTCCTGGTATTTCGGGGGGGCTAGTCCAACACTGAACATGGCAGCTGTTTGGAAAGATTGAGATGAGTAGGGCAGATATGAGGACTAAGCTTTACATCCACATGGGACCATGAAACCCCTAGGGGAAAAGTGCACTGACCTAAACTCTTAAATGATAAGGTAGGTTCATTCATTAAACATTAGGTGAACACAGATGTTCAGGTCCAGCAAGAATACTGTATATCTAAGGGGAACTTCAAAATTACAGCACCGACTTTCAACGCAGTTTCAAATAATGATAAAAACTTATTTGACATGACACTTTTGTGGTACAATAAATACATATATTAACAGTTAAAATGATACTTTAGAAAGGTTGGTGGCATTACATCAGATCCATAACACTACCAGCAGGGGCGTAACTACAGAGGAACCAGACCATGCGGCTGCAGGGGGCCCCCGAAGGTATAGGGGCCACATGAGGCCCTAAATAATGAGCAATTTCAATATATATTGGTAAAAAGGACATCCTCTGGATATGTTGGGGGCCCTAAAATGAATTTGCTGTGGGGTCCAGTAAAATCGAGTTACACCACTGACCAGATTGCTGCTGTGAATTTATCATACTTATATCACTTTTACAATCTGATAAATGACACTGTTTGTAAACTGCCCCCAAAGGAGTCTTCTAGAATATGGCAGGCGATTGTATATATATATATAGATGAAAGGACAGGTTAGTTAACAGGCAATATGATGACAAATTGTATATGAAAGGAGCAGGAGGGAGGAGAGGATGAGATTGTCTGAAAACATCCCCACTGTGCAAACATAACATGCAGTTAAAGCCTTAAATAGGAAAGTATTCACATATGCTATACACATTTTAATAACCTAAACAAAAAAATGACCGTTTTTAACCCCTAATTAAAGTATTACAGGCAGACACTTGAAAATGAAACAAATGATGTAAATTAATGGCACATATACAGCCTTTATTTTCAGAGCAATAAATAGAAACTTGCAGCCTCTTATAATACGCCTCAATTCAGAGTAAATCTAGGAGGAAGCAAAGACAATTTAACACAAAAAAAACTTTCTTAGTGCAGTTTTACTTTGCTCCACTGTTTTTTTCCCCTCGATTTACAGACCCTTAACCAGAATAATCTCTAAATCCTTCCAACTCAAAAGGCCTGTTTCTCCGGTGCGGTACACCGATCGAACGATAAAACAGGCTGTATGCAAATTTGGATTTATGATGTTTAAAGTTATAATTTGGCTAATGACTTTGCCCCATAACACCTTTGTTGACGGTTAAAAATCCTGTATTTTTGGTTTACAGTAATACTGTAAACCAGCATAAGACATGCAAATAAGGATTATTCATTTTAACAATGACACCATATTACCTGCTAATAAATATATTAATGGGTCAGGTGTTATAACATAATCCTTTAATGGACCAGTAACACCAAAACATATGTAGGGACCTCGCAGGGTTAATTTCCCTTTTCAGTCAGAGAGGCAGGGTTTCCTAAGGGGCTGAGCCCTTGATTGGTGCAGCATGGCTGATCCCAAAGGCAACCACAAGGTGTCGCTGTCACAATATAAAAGGAGAATGCCATTACAGTTGTACAGTGTTGCTGTTCAGTGGCGACACTACAGGGGGAGCAGAGGGTGCGCACCCCCTCAGGGCCCCCTGGCAGCCCGCGCGCCATTAAATTGCAGTTCGAAAATTGCATACGGAGGGGGGTGGGGGGCACGGCTGCGCGACACGCACCAGGGCCGCCCCCCTCTAGTTACGTTACTGATGCTGTTGTCTTTCTGCTGAACCTTGTTTCACTGTGAATCTTATCCGGCAAAATGTAGGCTAAAAGTGAGTTCGATAGGCCTGCCAAGGCTGGGCAGGATCCTCCAGTGCCTGAAAGCTCAACCAAGAAGGTTTGAAGTTTGGTTTGCTTGATTTTTATGTCCACACTATGGAGAGTCTTGAGAGCTTCAGTTCAGCAATGGATGTCAGGAGAGCTCACTCTATAGACAGCGTTGGGAGCAAATACCTGAAGGATTCAAGCCTTGTTATGTGCTCAACTTAGAGAGTCTGGAGCCTATAAAGAATCTTCATCGCTGTGGATGCCTGTCAGCTCTGTGTGAGACTACGCATCTGTGTTACCTGAGGGAAGGAGTAGGAAATGATAAGGATCCAGCGATCTCTCCTGTTTGGAGAAACAGGCTGTTTGTGTGCCTGCCACGTGGGAGCAAATACTTTCCATCGGGAAAGGTATTTGGGCACCTAGCGCTACCTAGGACTGGTACTATTTTGGGGACAAGGGATGTAGACTCTGGGCTGCCAAAATGGAGTAGTGCAGGACTTTTCCTGGCAGGGAATTACCAGGACTGGACTGCTACAGGTTCCTAGGGTAGTGGGTCATGCTATTTAAATGCATAATGTACTGTGACCATGTTTACTTGACCTTTAATGTTATATAAGTTATTTGTTACATCGTACAAGCGTGTAAGTGAAAGTTTTTCCTAATGGGCCAACCGCAGATTTATTCCCGGATCCCATTAGGTGGAGGCACTGCCAGAGAGGAGTTTCCCAGTACCTTTCACTTAGCAAAGGGGACTCAGGATCTGCATGGTAAGAACTGGTGTGATGTAACCTTGGCACCAGGAGGGTGGCCAAAAATGGGTTACATTACCTTAACATTTAATGACACAGCAGCTCAAGCAGTGACCCAAACATTTAATTTTTTTCACATGGTCACCCCAAAATACCACTCCTTATTGTGATCTGTACACATACCATGCTCTGTCCAGTGTTGGACCAGGGTGTCCAAAGCCCACAAGGGATGCCACCTTAGGTCTTCTCACCAGTCATCTTAGGGCCCCCCACCTCAGTTGCAAACTCCAACCTCCATGATGTGGTAACCCACCACCAGCAGGCCCGGATTTGTGGCGAGGCCACAAAGGCCCAGGCCTAGGGTGGCAAAATATTAGGGACAGCATGCCATCCAGCCACTACTCCGGCCAGTGCTCCGGCGCTTACATGCATTCACATGTATGATCGCGCGCAAAGGGGGAGGGGGGTAGTGCGGCCCTGACTACCACCTATATACTCCCTCACAGGAGGCAATTTGGGGGGAAAATGAGGTGGGATGAAATTCTGTCACATGTTGCCCCACTTCAAGCACTGATCTGTTTATTCAGCCCATAGCAAAGAGATATGATTTCATCAAGCACAGATCACCTTCTCTATAGAGCAATACGCGCCTTCATTGTGCAGCTAAGGATCAATAGGAGATTGGCAATTCTGTGATACAGGACAATGTTCTCTGCATTACATTGAACCCCTGCTGATGGAAAACATTATAATATTTGACCAGGCAGTAAACTCTTCTTCAATAGAGCCTTTTTGTCTGTGCTTTTGGATCCAGTAATAAACCCTTGTACTGCCCATATTTTACCTTTCTAAAAAAAAAAACCTGATGGTGGCTTACCTGCCCTTCTATGGGGTGCCGTTTGTCCCAAATGCATTCTATATACAAAACTATCCCTAATACACAGAATGAATGTCTCTCATGTTATATAAGTATTTGTGACCATACACAGAGAAAAAAATATACAAAAGACTTATTTCTATTAAAGAATGAAAACAAAATCTGGTTAGTGCACAAAAGGATGTCATTATATCACAAACTCCATTCTGTACAGTTTAACAAGTAATCTGTCGCACAAATGTATAACCTCCATGTAACGGACGCACTTATGTGCAAAGTTACTTACAGAATGAATTATGTAAAAACAAAGTTGGACATGATATATATTAGTGTAACTAACTAGTGCTTGTCAAGCTAGATTTGAATGACAAAATAGATATTTGTGACAGAAAGCAAGATTTTATAGTACAGGATTCATTCTTTCCACAAAATGACAGTTTTGTTTCACAAAACAGATAAAATAACCATTCTGTGAAGCAACACTGTCAGTCACATTCCTGAACCAATAGGAACAAAGCTTATTGCCATATACAAACAAGATGAGAAGTGGCCAGCTCTGCACCACATGGCTAAGGCAAAGTATCTGACCTGCTATAGAGGGCGCCCTCTAATGTCCCCTGTGCTGTATAGTAATAAACATGAACAAACCTTTCCTAATAGAGCTGCTGTTAAACACTACAGGTTCATAAATGGAAGTTTTTACAAATGGCTGAAAAAAATAATGCTGCACTTATAATGATTGTAGAAAAAGAAAAGTATGCAAAACATAAATATGATCATTTTAGGTGATATGGCTATTCTTATTGAAGTAACCTGCTTGTGTGGCCATTTTGGTTAAGGGCAATCCTGCTGTTTTGCCATTATCTTATGACTCACTCCTGTTCCTCTTCCTGTCTAAGCTGAGAGCAATAATGGGACAGGCCACACCCACCTGCCATCTTCTATTAAATGTACCAGAATTTACTGTGCTTGTCTGGCTGCTTTGCCTGACTCTCAGAGACAGTTATACGTTTTGTATATGATAGTTAGACTCCAATGTCTCCTCCTAGCTGTAATCTTGCACCAATTAGCTTGTAGTAGTCTCTTAATAATGTGCTTAGCTTAGGGTTGCCACCTTTTCTGGAAAAAAATAACGGCCTTCCTATATATTTATCATTTTCCCTATTAATAACATTGGGATCAACCATCGTTTTTTTTTCATGCAACTTATAATCAGTCAGTGCGAGGGTTGCCACCTGGCCGGTAAAAATGATGGTTGATCCCAATGTTATTAATAGGGAGAAAAAGATAAACATTTAGGAAAGCTGGTATTTTTTTCCAGATAAGGTGGCAACCCTAGTCAGTGCTAGGTTTGCCACCTTTAATGAAAAAAATAATCGGCCAGTGGGTACAAAAAGGAGGTGGGGCCATGACACAAAAATGGGCGGGGCTATGCAGCACGACACAAAAAGGGGTGGAGCAACATCACAGCGATGCGAAGAAGACTACAAAAATGGGAAGTTCTGTAAATTCTGGAGGCAGGCCGAGGGCTTTTTTTAAAGGATATTACAAATTACCGGCAACTGCATTGCCGGTAAATTTGTAATACCGGCCCCGGCCTTGGCAGCTGTTTTACCGGCTAGGCCGGGTGGCGACCCTAGTTGGGAGGTATGTGTGCGCATGATCAGTCCCAAGTCTCTGACTAAAGCGATTATGTAGTAGTTGAACTATAGCTAAGCACATTATTAAGAGACTACTACTGTTTTCACCTTCATCTCAAACCTGCTGAGATCATGTAGAAGTCAATGGCAGATGTCCCATTCGCAATTGGAAGATATTCCGATCCGCATAGGGTTTCATACAATAATCCAAATATTTTGTGGTTTTTAGGTGATAATCTGGAAAAGAGTTTTAGGGCGTCAAATCCAAAAAAATTGTACAATTCAGAATTTTTAATGATTCTATCAAGTCTTTTCCTGCACCAGATTTTTGTCGTGAACATGTATTGATAAATACGGTTATCAGCGAGAATTTGGTCGGAGTGGTTTTAACAAAATAGTGAGAAATTTTTGAAGTTTGATAAATAACCCACTTAGGGCTCTTACAGACGAGCGTTTGAAGCTGCGCTCCCCTGCGTTCCGTTTTTATGCGTTCAGACGCAGGGGTGCGCAGGAGTAGACACATCCAGTTATTTTCAATGGGGCTGTACTCACACAGGCGCATGTAGGTGCCGAACGCAGGAAAAATGCAGCATGTTGAGTCTCAACATGCGTTCGGCGCCTACATGCGCCTGTGTGAGTACAGCCCCATTGAAAAAAACTGAATGCGTCTACTCCTGTGCTCCCCTGTGGCTGAATGCAAAAAAACGGAAGGCAGGGGAGCGCAGCTTCAAACGCTTGTCTGTAAGAGCCCTAAGTGTATGCTCTAAAGTAGGGATGCACTGAATCCAGGCCGAATCCTTCTGCCCGGCTGAACCAAATTTGAATCCTAATTTGTGCAAATTAGGGGTGGGGAGGGAAATTGTGTGACTTTGTCACAAAACAAAGAAGTAAAACATTTTTGCCTTCCCTCCCCTAATTTGCACATGCAAATTAGGATTCGGTTCGGTATTCGGCATACCTTGTAATAATGTGTGGGGTAGAAGGGTATAAACTCCCCCCCCCCGTTCTTTGTTCTGTATTCTGCCTCTTTGGAGTACAGAATCCTTGCAGCTCCTTCAATAATCTTCAAATCTTTACCTCAAGTGATCTCCTGTTTAATATGAGTTGCCACAACACCAGCCTGGCTGGTAAAAATGTTACTTAATCCCAATTTTATTAATATGGAAAAACCATAGGTAGACCTGTATTTTTTTCTAGAGAAAGAGAAAAAAAGAAAAAATGGATGAATAAAAGCTAAAGCCATGTCGATTACAAACATTTAATTAGGAAATTGCACCTTACACATGTTAACAAACAAATTATTTGTATGAAACTACCACAATCTTTTCTTTTTTTTACAGTTCATAACTGGCTGCAAAGGGGCAAATTCCTCCCACCCTGCTTTCTACAATATTCACCCCACCCTGCCTCCTGCGATATGTTTATTGTTTATAGTGGGCCCCAAGCGATATCCCCAATCAGTAGGATATTTAACCCTATAAAGTCCTACAAATGTTATCTGTGTGGATCTTGAAGTCCCATCTGTACCAAAACCTCATATATTATACTATATATTCAATTGTAGGATTAACCTGGGCTACAGTTAACACCCATTAGTGCAGTTTAACAGCCACCACTCTCATCCACCAGGAATATATTTTCCAGCTGCCTAGTGGCACATAGCAGTCATTGTAACCAGTATTAAATGGGCTAATTAAAATGAATGTGTGCCCATTTCTGGCAATAAGTAAAAAGCCATTGAAGCTGAAGAAACACTATATGAGAGATGTGCCAGATGCAGCATCAGAGCACATGCTTCCCTTAGACGCAACTCATGCAGCACCACTGACTATTATATGGGCTGGAAAACAACTTGTATTCAAAATGAAGTAACAGAAGGGACAGGAGCGCCCATGAGTCAGCTAGAAGTAATATTTTTGACACAAGAACAATTCTGCCTCCTAAAGTGACAGTTATAGAAAGGTAAATAGAATGAGCATTGACTCTTTCTTAGCTGTGAAGGATGAAAGAAATCTAAATATTCTAGAATTCTTAAATACTTCTAATATAGCAATATCCTTTATGGAAAAATGAACACGTGTGACATTTGTGATTGGTTGAACCCTCTTGTGGTGCCTGCCAGTGCTCAACACATCAGTAAATAAACATCAGGCTTTTTGGCTTATCTCTGCCAGCAACTTTTGGCAGTTGGAAATCTTGTGACAGTTGGGATTTTAGTTTCAGCAGCAGCTTCCTACACTGAGAGGTGAGACCAACAACTGGAAGGGTAAATGTTGTAAAAATGTAATTATTAGTCCTTGACCCTGTTATATAATCTTATGTGTGAGCATCACATCAGTCCCTAATTTTAAAGTTGCTTTAGCTTCAGGGGTGCAGTTTAAACATTTTATTTTCAAAATCAAGCTTTTTGGCTGATCTATGCCAGCAGCTTTTGGCAGTTGGGAATCTTGTGTCAGTTGAGAATCTTGTGACAGTTGGGATTTTAGTTTCAGCAGCAGCTTCCTACACTGAGAGGTGAGACCAACAACTGGAAATGTAAATGTTGGTTCCAGGCAATGTAATTATTAGTCCTTGATATTTAACCTTATGTGTGAGCATCACATCAGTCCCTAATTATACAGCTGCTTTAGCAATAGCTGCAGGGCTGCAGGTTAAACATTTTTCATTTAACAAATTTCACCTATGATGGGGATGCAGCCTTGTGTGTTTTGTGTTTGTATTGGTTTGATTGCATTTTAATTTTTGTACAGATATGGGACCTGTTATCTAGAATGCTCAGGACCTGCGGTTATCTGGATAACGGATCTCTCCGTAATCTGGATCTTCATACCTTAATTCTATTTGAAAACTGTTTAAACATTAAGGGCTCTTACGACGAGCTGCGCTCCCCTGCGTTCCGTTTTTATGCGTTCAACCTCAGGGGAGCTCAGAAGTAGACGCAATTAGTTTTTTTTCAATGGGGCTGTACTCACACAGAACGCAGGTTGAGACGCAACATGCGCATGTGAATTGCGTCTACTTCTGCGCTCCCCTGCATAAAAACGGAACGCAGGGGATATATTTTATCCAAATATTCTAAATGTTTGAAAATGATTTCATTCCTCTCTGTAATAATTAGGGATGCACCGAATCCACTATTTGGGATTTGGCTGAATATATACGATTTTCTAGTAGACAAAGTATGAAGATCCAAATTACAGAGAGAGATCTGTTATCCAGAAAACCCCAGGTCCTGAGCATTCAGGTCCCATACCTGTATTGCTAACTGTAGCTTCGACTGCAAAGAAGCAAAAGACCAATAATAACAGTTGCCAAAAACCTTCACTATTAAGCAAATACCATGTAATACTAAATATGTAATAGATCAAAACTTATGTTAAATATAATAACCAACTGTATGTAAGAAGCATAATTAAAACACTATAATAACCATATTAACCATACAAACAGGCTTAAAATAGTCTAGCTATAACCAAAATAACCCCCACGCTAAAACTAATAATAACAAAGACACATTATAACTAAATCTTATATAGTGATAATCTAAACCCTTCTCTTCTTTAAGCAGTATAACTAAATAACCAATACTGGGTTACAATGAGGAGATCCCACAGACCTAGCTGCTAACCATGAGCCCATGAGCACTGTTACAAATATGGTGGTAAATATATTCCTCATACTGTAGTTGTATTTGCTAGACGGGGTTTCCGCTATTCATGTTTCCGTGCAGAAACAGAAATCCACAAACCCTATCTACCCATGGGGTGATCATTTTGTATCTGATTTATTTGTTGTGGATGTATTTATAATATAGATTTAGTGCAAAAATATGTATTTTATTGATGCTGAAATTGTATGCAAGTGGCACAAAGAGGCAGGGCATGGACTCAGTTATACTGTATTGACTCCTATCCAGATTATAGTCATTTTACTATTAAAAGGGACACATACAAAACATGACTGTCACTGCAAAGAAATATTTTATTTGTACATGAGCTAAATAACAAGGCATAGTCAAATCAATAGTTGCCAATTTGTCTTGTATGCCATTTACTGCCTTGCATTTTTCAAAGGGTTTTGTTGTGGAAACTGTTGCTATGCAATGATGTCATAATGCTAGCTACCATTATGACACCATAAAGTGTAACTCTTTGAAGGTCTTGCAGAGAGATTCAGTTGGTCAGCAGCAGCCATGATAGACAGACACGGCCGTTTGTAGCTGCTAAGAAAACTTGTTTTAAGACGTAGGTAAGGAGATATTCCCAGTTTAGGTCTTTAGAAATCCACAAATTATGACTCCTAGACTCCTCTTACATTTTTCCTCTATCAAGAGTTGCTGGTAATAGTAGGTAGAATCAGCTAGTTCAGCAACAACAACTCTTATTGGCTTTATGTACATTTAAATGTGATGTAGTCTTTTTCTGTATTTCTGAATCTTATGTATTTGGTTCAGAAGATCTAGTGCCATTCATACAGGATAAATACACTTCTTTGTAGGTACAACTTTGCTTAACAGATAAACTATTGAAATCACTTTGATTTCTGGCACTTAAGTGAATATAATGGAGCCAAGAATGTATGTTGCTACTATAGGCCCCCTTATTGGTGTTTTATACAAATAGAAAACGTTGGTAATTGTTATTATTTGCATGTAGTGGTCAGAATCTCTGCTTTAGTGATTCCCCAATAATCCCACTCACTCATATGCATAATCCTACTCATACATGTAATTCCACTCACTCACACATGTAATCTCACTCACTCATGCATAATACCACTCACTCATATTCATAATTCCACTCACTCATATGCATATTACCACTCATACATGTAATCCCACTCACTCATACATGGAATCAGGCATGGACTGGCAATCTGTGGGTTCTGGCAAATGCCAGAGGGGCTGCTGTATGGTTCCATAGAAAGTTACCATAGAGTGGGCTGGTTGGGGGCTGTTTGGGCTGGTAGGGGGCTGTTTGGGCCTCTGCGTACTTGGAATGACAGGGCCTATTTTGACTCCCAGCTCAGGCCTGCATGGAATATGTCATATGTGTAATCCCAGTCATGCATATTCATAATACCACTCACTCATAATACTGCGCACTAATATGCAGATTATAGTAATTTTACTATAAAAAAGGGACACATACAAAACATAATGCAATCCCACTCATATGCATAATCACACTCACTCATATGCATAATCCAACTCACCGATATGCATAATCCAACTCACTTATATGCATAATCCTACTCACGCATATGCAGAATCCAACTCACTCATACATGCAATCCAAATCACTTATATGCATAATCCCACTCATTTACATTCATAATCCCACTCTCTCATATGCAGAATCCCACTAATAAATGTAATCTCACTCGATCATACATGTAATACCACCCACTCATATGAAAAATCCCTCTCATACATGTAATCCCACTCATACATGTAATCCCAATCACATGCATAATTCCACTCACACGTAATCCCAGTCATACATGTAATCACAATCACTCACATGCATAGTCCCACTCACTCATGTAATCCAATTCATACATATATTACTCACTCGTGCAGTTCAGGTGCAGGTCAAAATCTCTAACAGGTTCAAATGCTAAATTGAACATACCTTTTAATTTTCTCTTTCTGAGAAGGTGTAGGTAAAAATCGCTAACCGGCTCTAATGTTAAGTTGAATCGACCTTTTAGTTTTACTTTTCTCTTTCTAAGAAGGTAGTTGCGCCCCTGCTGGTAGTGTTATGGATCTGATGTCCATGTGAGCATCACATCAGTCCCTAATTATACAGCTGCTTTAGCAATAGCTGCAGGGCTGCAGGTTAAACACCTTTCATTTAACAAATTTCACCTATGATGGGGATGCAGCATTCTGTGTTTTGTGTTTGTATTGGTTTGATTGCATTTTCATTTTTGTACAGACATGGGACCTGTTATCTAGAATGCTCAGGACCCGCGGGTTTCCGGATAACAGATCTTTCCGTAATCTGGATCTTCATACCTTAATTCTATTTGAAAACTATTAAAACATTAAGGGCTCTTACAGACGAGCGTTTGAAGCTGCGCTTCCCTGCGTTCCGTTTTTATGCGTTCAGCCGCAGGGGAGCGCAGAAGTAGACGCAATTAGTTTTTTTCAATGGGGCTGTACTCACACAGGCGCATGTAGGCGCCGAACGCAGGTTGAGACGCAACATGCTGCATTTTTCCTGCGTTCGTCGCCTACATGCGCATGTGTGAGTACAGCCCCATTGAAAAAAACTAATTGCGTCTACTTCTGCGCTCCCCTGCATAAAAACGGAACGCAGGGGATATATTTTATCCAAATATTCTAAATGTTTGAAATGATTTCATTCCTCTCTGTAATAATTAGGGATGCACCAAATCCACTATTTGGGATTTGGCTGAATATTTACGATTTTCTAGTAGACAAAGTATGAAGATCCAAATTACAGAGAGACATCTGCTATCCGGAAAACCCCAGGTCCTGAGCATTCTGGATAACAGGTCCCATACCTGTATTGCTAACTGTAGCTTCGACTGCAAAGAATCAAAAGACCAATAATAACAGTTGCCAAAAACCTTCACTATTAAGCAAATACCATGTAACACTAAATATATAATAGATTAAAACTTATGTTAAATATAATAACCAACTGTATGTAAGAAGCATAATTAAAACACTATAATAACCATATTAACCATACAAACAGGCTTAAAATAGTCTAGCTATAACCAAAATAAACCCCACGCTAAAACTAATAATAACAAAGATACATTATACTGTAACTAAATCTTATATAGTGATAATCTAAACCCTTCTCTTCTTTAAGCAGTATAACTAAATAACCAATAGTGGGTTACAATGAGGAGATCCCACAGACCTAGCTGCTAACCATGAGCCCATGAGCACTGTTACAAATATGGTGGTAAATATATTCCTCATACTGTAGTTGTATTCTCTAGATGGGATTTCTGCTATTCATGTTTCCTTGCAAAAACAGAAATCCACAAACCCTATCTGCCCATGGGGTGATCATTTTGTATCTGATTTATTTGTTGTGGATGTATTTATAATATAGATTTAGTGCAAAAATATGTATTTTATTGATGCTGAAATTGTATGCAAGTGGCACAAAGAGGCAGGGCATGGACTCAGTTATACTGTATTGATTCCTATCCAGATTATAGTCATTTTACTATAAAAAGGGACACATACAAAACATGACTGTCACTGCAAAGAAATATTTTATTTGTACATGAGCTAAATAACAAGGCATAGTCAAATCAATATTTGCCGATTTGTCTTGTATGCCATTTACTGCCTTGCATTTTTCAAAGGGTTTTGTTGTGGAAACTGTTGCTATGCAATGATGTCATAATGCTAGCTACCATTATGACACCATAAAGTGTAACTCTTTGAAGGTCTTGCAGAGAGATTCAGTTGGTCAGCAGCAGCCATGATAGACAGACACGGCCGTTTGTAACTACTAAGAAAACTTGTTTTAAGACGTAGGTAAGGAGATATTCCCAGTTTAGGTCTTTAGAAATCCACAAATTATGACTCCTAGACTCCTCTTACATTTTTCCTCTATCAAGAGTTGCTGGTAATAGTAGGTAGAATCAGCTAGTTCAGAACAACAACTCTTATTGGCTTTATGTACATTTAAAAGTGTAGTCTTTTTCTGTATTTCTGAATCATATGTATTTGGTTCAGAAGATCTAGTGCCATTCATACAGGATAAATACACTTCTTTGTAGGTACAACTTTGCTTAACAGATAAACTATTGAAATTACTTTGATTTCTGGCACTTAAGTGAATATAATGGAGACAAGAATGTATGTTGCTACTATAGGCCCCCTTATTGGTGTTTTATACAAATAGAAAACGTTGGTAATTGTTATTATTTGCATGTAGTGGTCAGAATCTCTGCTTTAGTGATTCCCCAATAATCCCACTCATATGCATAATCCTACTCATACATGTAATTCCATTCACTCACACATGTAATCTCACTCACTCATGCATAATACCACTCACTCATATTCATAATTCCACTCACTCATATGCATATTACCACTCATACATGTAATCCCACTCACAGAATACATGGAATCAGGCCCGGACTGGCAATCTGTGGGTTCTGGCAAATGCCAGAGGGGCTGCTGTATGGTTCCATAGTAAGTTACCATAGAGTGGGCTGGTTGGGGGCTGTTTGGGCTGGTAGGGGGCTGTTTGGGCCTCTGCGTACTTGGAATGACAGGGCCTATTTTGACTCCCAGCTCAGGCCTGCATGGAATATGTCATATGTGTAATCCCAGTCATGCATATTCATATTACCACTCATAATACTGCGCACTAATATGCAGATTATAGTAATTTTACTATAAAAAAGGGACACATACAAAACATAATGCAATCCCACTCATATGCATAATCCCACTCACTTATATGCATAATCCAACTCACTCATATGCAGAATCCAACTCACTTATATGCATAATCCCACTCATACATGCAATCCAAATCACTTATATGCATAATTCCACCCATTTTATTGATGCTGAAATTGTATGCAAGTGGCACAAAGAGGCAGGGCATGGACACAGTTATACTGTATTGACTCCTATCCAGATTATAGTCATTTTACTATTAAAAAGGACACATACAAAACATGGCTGTCACTGCAAAGAAATATTTTATTTGTACATGAGCTAAATAACAAGGCATAGTCAAATCAATAGTTGCCAATTTGTATTGTATGCCATTTACTGCCTTGCATTTTTCAAAGGGTTTTGTTGTGGAAACTGTTGCTATGCAATGATGTCATAATGCTAGCTACCATTATGACACCATAAAGTGTAACTCTTTGAAGGTCTTGCAGAGAGATTCAGTTGGTCAGCAGCAGCCATGATAGACAGACACGACCATTTGTAGCTGCTAAGAAAACTTGTTTTAAGACGTAGGTAAGGAGATATTCCCAGTTTAGGTCTTTAGAAATCCACAAATTATGACTCCTAGACTCCTCTTACATTTTTCCTCTATCAAGAGTTGCTGGTAATAGTAGGTAGAATCAGCTAGTTCAGCAACAACAACTCTTATTGGCTTTATGTACATTTAAATGTGATGTAGTCTTTTTCTGTATTTCTGAATCTTATGTATTTGGTTCAGAAGATCTAGTGCCATTCATACAGGATAAATACACTTCTTTGTAGGTACAACTTTGCTTAACAGATAAACTATTGAAATTACTTTGATTTCTGGCACTTAAGTGAATATAATGGAGCCAAGAATGTATGTTGCTACTATAGGCCCCCTTATTGGTGTTTTATACAAATAGAAAACGTTGGTAATTACTATTATTTGCATGTAGTGGTCAGAATCTCTGCCTTAGTGATTCCCCAATAATCCCACTCATATGCATAATCCTACTCATACATGTAATTCCATTCACTCACACATGTAATCTCACTCACTCATGCATAATACCACTCACTCATATTCATAATTCCACTCACTCATATGCATATTACCACTCATACATGTAATCCCACTCACTCATACATGGAATCAGGCCCGGACTGGCAATCTGTGGGTTCTGGCAAATGCCAGAGTGGCTGCTGTATGGTTCCATAGAAGGTTAACATAGAGTGGGCTGGTTGGGGGCTGTTTGGGCTGGTAGGGGGCTGTTTGGGCCTCTGCGTACTTGGAATGACAGGGCCTATTTTAACTCCCAGCTCAGGCCTGCATGGAATATGTCATATGTGTAATCCCAGTCATGCATATTCATAATACCACTCACTCATAATACCGCGCACTAATATGCAGATTATAGTAATTTTACTATAAAAAAGGGACACATACAAAACATAATGTAATCCCACTCACTCATATGCATAATCCCACTCACTCATATGCATAATCCAACTCACTAATATGCATATTATAGTAATTTTACTATTAAAAAGGGACACATACAAAACATAATGCAATCCCATTCATATGCATAATCACACTCACTCATATGCAGAATACAACTCACTGATATGCATAATCCCACTCATACATGCAATCCAAATAATTTATATGCATAATCCCACTCACTTATATGCATAATCCCACTCTCTCATATGCAGAATCACACTAATAAATGTAATCTCACTCGATCATACATGTAAAACCACCCACTCATATGAAAAATCCCTCTCATACATGTAATCCCACTCATACATGTAATCCCACTCACATGCATAATTCCACTCACACGTAATCCCAGTCATACATGTAATCACAATCACTCACATGCATATTCCCACTCACTCATGTAATCCCATTCATACATATATCACTCACTCGTGCAGTTCAGGTGCAGGTCAAAATCTCTAACAGGTTCAAATGCTAAATTGAACATACCTTTTAATTTTCTCTTTCTGAGAAGGTGTAGGTAAAAATCGCTAACCGGCTCTAATGTAAAGTTTAGTTTTACTAATAGATGGCAAGTCCTAACTGCCTTAAATGCTAAGTTAAACATACGTTTTAATTATACTTTTCAGGCAGACAGACACAGACTGACACAGACAGACACACAGACATACACACAAACAGACACAGACAGACACACACAGACAGAAACACACAGACATACACACAAACAGACACAGACAGACACACACAGACAGAAACACACAAACAGACACAGACAGAGACAGACAGATACAGACAGATATACACAGACACACATAGACAGACACACACACACACACATAAACACACACAGACAAACACACAGACACACACCGACAGAGACAGACACCCTGCGCGGGTCCATTTTTTGGAACCCGTACCAGCAATCTGCAATCCGGACCGTAACCCGCATTCTTACTTGCTTGGACCCGCTACCCAATCCTATCCGCAACTGGGACCTGTGACCTGCTGACCACAGACGGACACACACACAGACAGACACACACACAGAAAGATAAACACAGACATACACACAAACAGACACACATAGACAGACACAGACATCATTGGAAGTCGGCGTGATCAGATAAAAGGAGTAAAAAATCGCTATTGAGAAGACCCGCGGCCCGACCCATGACCCACAAACCTACAGAACCGCCGTTGCGCGTCGAAACCCGTACCCTGGCAACCCGTGGGTATCCGACCCGGTGCAGGACTTTCACATACAGACACACTCAGACAGACAAACAGAGACGAACACATATAGACAGACAGACACACAGACAAACACAGACAGACTGACACAGACAGACACACACACACACAGAGACACACAGATAGACACACACATGGCACAGACAGACACACACAGACAGACAGACACACACACAGACACAAACACACACAGACAGACACACATACAGACACACAGATACACATAGAAAGACACACACACAGACAGACACACACACATACAGACAGACACATTGACACATCGACAGACAGAGAGACACACACACAGACAGTAGAGTCCTGCGCAGGTTCATTTTGAGGAACCCGTACCAGCAATCTGCAACCCGGACCGAAACCCGCATTCTTACTCGCTTGGACCCGCTACCTGATCCACAAGTACCTTATCTGCAACTTGGACCCGCGACCCGCTGACCATCAAGAATCAGGAAGTGCTGCCATTGTAAACCGGAAGTGACATCATTGGAAGTCGGCGTGATCAGAAAAAAGGAGTAAAACATCGCTATTGAGAAGACCCGCGGCCCGACCCATGACCCACAAACCTACAGAACCGTTGCGCGTCTATACCCGTACCCTGGCAAACCGTGGGTATCTGACCCGGTGCAGGACTCTCACATACAGACACACTCAGACAGACAAACACACAGACAGACAGACAGACAGACACACAGATACACACAGACAGATAAACACAGACATACACACAAACAGACACAGACAGACAAACTCAGACAAACAAACAGAGACGGACACATATAGACAGACAGACACACAGACAAACACAGACACATACACACACAGACAGACAGACTGACACAGACAGACACACACACACAGAGACACACACACACATGGCACAGACAGACAGACACACATACAGACACAAACACACACAGACAGACACACATACAGACACACAGATACACATAGAAAGACACACACACAGACAGACACACACACACACATACAGACAGACACATTGACACATCGACAGACAGAGAGACACACACACAGACAGTAGAGTCCTGCGCAGGTTCATTTTGAGGAACCCGTACCAGCAATCTGCAATCCGCAACCCGAACCGAAACCCGCATTCTTACTCGCTTGGACCCGCTACCTGATCCACAAGTACCTTATCTGCAACTTGGACCCGCGACCCGCTGACCATCAAGAATCAGGAAGTGCTGTCATTGTAAACCGGAAGTGACATCATTGGAAGTTGGCGTGATCAGATAAAAGGAGTAAAAAATCGCTATTGAGAAGACCCGCGGCCCGACCCATGACCCACAAACCTTCAGAACCGCCGTTGCGCGTCTATACCCGCACCCCGGCACCCCGCGGGTATCCGACCCGATGCAGGACTCTCACATACAGACAGATACACACAGACAGAGACACAAACACAAAGACTCACAGACAGACACACATAGACAGATACAGACACACAAACACACAGAGAAACACACAAAGACAATCACTCACAGACAGACACACACAGACAAACAGACACACACAGACAAACAGACACACAGACACACAGATACACACAGACAGATAAACACAGACATACACACAAACAGACACACATAGACAGACAAACACACACATAGGCAGATACACACAGACAGATACACACACACACGCAGACAGACAAACAGACAGAGTGACAGATGGACACAGAAAAACACACACAGATAAATAGACACAGACTGACACAGACACACAGACACACACAGACGGACACACACAGTTGGGGACACACACATACAGACTGACAGAAACACACAGACAGACACACACAGACTGACACACACACAGACTGACACAGACAGATACATACACACAGACACACAGACAGACAGATAGACAGACAAACACACAGACAGACTGACAGAGACACACACACACACAGAAACACACACACGTGACACAGTAGAGTCCAGCGCAGGTTCATTTTGAGGAACCCGTACCAGCAATCTGCAATCCGCAACCCGGACCGAAACCCGCATTCTTACTCGCTTGGACCCGCTACCTGATCCACAAGTACGTTATCCGCAACTTGGACCCACGACCCGCTGACCATCAAGAATCAGGAAGTGCTGCCATTGTAAACTGGAAGTGACATCATTGGAAGTCGGCGTGATCAGAAAAAAGGAGTAAAAAATCGCTATTGAGAAGACCCGCGGCCCGACCCATGACCCACAAACCTTCAGAACCGCCGTTGCGCGTCTATACCCGCACCCCGGCACCCCGCGGGTATCCGACCCGATGCAGGACTCTAACATACAGACAGATACACACAGACAGAGACACAAACACAAAGACTCACAGACAGACACACATAGACAGATACAGACACACATACACAAACACACAGAGAAACACACAAAGACAATCACTCACAGACAGACACACACAGACAAACAGACAGAAAGACAGACAGACACACAGATACACACAGACAGATAAACACAGACATACACACAAACAGACACACATAGACAGACAAACACACACAGATAGATACACACAGACAGATACACACACACACGCAGACAGACACACAGACAGATACACACACACAGACAGATGGACACAGAAAGACACACACAGATAAATAGACACAGACTGACAGACTGACACAGACACACACAGGCGGACACACAAAGTTGGACACACACACATACAGACTGACAGACACACACAGACAGACACACACAGACTGACACAGACAGACACACACAGAGACACACACGAGACACATACACACAGACAGACACACACACACAGACACAGACTGACAGACACACACTCAGAGAAACACACACACATGACACAGACAGACACACACACAGACACACAAACACACATACAGACAGACACATTGACACATCAACAGACAGAGAGACACACACACACAGACAGTAGAGTCCTGCGCAGGTCCATTTTTTGGAACCCGCAATCTGCAATCCGCAACCCAGACCACAACCGGCATTCTTACTCGCTTGGACCCGCTACCCGATCCTATCCGCAACTCGGACCTGTGACCCGCTGACCATCAACAATCAGGAAGTGCTGTCATTGTAAACCGGAAGTGACATCATTGGAAGTCGGCGTGATTAGAAAAAAAGAGTAAAAAAACGCTATTGAGAAGACCCGCGGCCCGAGCCATGACCCACAAACCTACAGAACTGCCGTTGCGCGTCTATACCCGCACCCCGGCAACCCGCGGGTATCCGACCCGGTGCAGGACTCTAACATACAGAAAAGATACACAAACACAAGGACACACAGACAGACACACATAGACAGATACAGGCACACAGACACACAAAAACAGACACACACAAAGACAAACACTCACAGACAGACACACACACACAGATAACACACAGACATACACACAGACACACATAGACACACATAGACAGACACACAAACACACATAGACAAACACACACACAGACACACACACACGCAGACAAACAGACAGAGTGACAGACACACACAGACAGATGGACACAGAAAAACACACACAGATAAATAGACACAGACTGACACAGACACACAGACACACACAGACGGATACACACAGTTGGACACACACACATACAGACTGACAGACACACACAGACTGACACACACACAGACTGACACAGACAGATACATACACACACACAGACAGACACATAGACAGACAAACACACAGACAGACTGACAGAGACACACACACACAGAAACACACACACACGACACGGACAGACACACAAACACAAACAGACAGACAGACACATTCACACATCGACAGACAGAGAGACACACACACAGACAGTAGAGTCCTGCGCAGGTCCATTTTTTTGAACCCGTACCGACAATCCACAATCCGCAACCCGAACCACAACCGGCATTCTTACTCGCTTGGACCCGCTACCCAATCCTATCCGCTACTCGGACCTGCAACCTGCTGACCATAAAGAATCAGGAAGTGCTGTCATTGTAAACCGGAAGTGACATCATCGGAAGTAGGCGTGATCAGACAAAAGGAGTAAAACATCGCTATTGAGAAGACCTGCGGCCCGATCCATGACCCGCAGACCTGCAGAACCGCCGACCCGCGTCTATACCTGCACCCGCCCGCGGGTATCCGACCCGGTGCAGGACTCTAACATACAGACAGATACACACAGACACACACACAGACAGACTGACACACACAGAGAAACACAGACACACACACACATACACACACACGACACATGACACAGACAGACACACACACAGACAAACAAATACACAGACAGACACACACAGACACATACAGACAGACACATTGACACATCGACAGATAGAGAGACACACACACAGACAGTACAGTCCTGCGCAGGTCCATTTTTTGTAACCAGTACCAGCAATTTGCAATCCACAACCCGGACCACAATCGGCATTCTTACTCGCTTGGACCCGCTACCCGATTCTATCCGCAAGTACCTTATCCGCAACTCGAACCCGCGACCTGCTGACCATCAAATATCAGGAAGTGCTGTCATTGTAAACCGGAAGTGACATCATTGGAAGTCGGCGTGATCAGACAAAAGGAGTAAAACATCGCTATTGAG